>UELU01142215.1:0-32633 GCA_900490025.1 Megastigmus dorsalis
ATATATATATATATATATATATATATATGTATAATAACGTGTAAAAGCTACAGGCAAAGACTTTAATCGTGGTGCACGCTGTTCACAGAATCGATAAAGAGGAGGAGACGATCCCACCGATACCAACGTCGGAGCCACCGGATTCACCCACCGACACTCAGCTCAACACGCAGCAGCCCTTACAGCATCAAGTCATTAAGGCGAGGCCGTTGAGCTTGAAAAAGGCGCCGCTCTCGGAACCGCCTAAGCTCCGCTACGCCAAATCTAACGTACATGTCTCGATAAATCGGCGTATCGAGATGCCCCCGGCTTTCCTCTTCCCCGAGACCGAAATCCCCGCGGATCTTATGCAAACTGAACAGCCACAGCAGCAGCAACAGCAGCAGCAACAGCAGCAGCAACAGCAGCAGCAACCGCAGCAGCAGCAGCAGCAGCAGCAGCAACAGCAACAACAACAGCAGCAACAAATCGACGTGACGGACAGTAATCCGATCAAGAGGCTGATCGTGAGCCCGGTTAGCATAGACGAGATCGGCTGCAACGACAAATTGGAGGATTCGGATATAGTTGACGCGCTCAATGTCATCAACATCGAGGATCACAAACTGAAGTGAGCAAACAAACTCCTAATCCGTGCTGGAAAATTTAAAAAAGAAAAAATCATTCGTTACATACATATGTATTATACGCGTATATAGGTCGGAGACGATCGAGATCGAGGGCGGTAAGCCGTCGGCGGACGTGATAAGGCGCAAGAAGGGCAACCTCAAGTCCACGACGGGCAAGGCGAATCTGTCGAGGCGGGTCAGTTTCGACCCCCTCGCCCTCCTGCTCGACGCGAGTCTCGAGGGCGAGCTCGAGCTCGTCAAAAAGACGGCGAAGGAGGTGGCGAACCCGAGCTCGGCCAACGACGAGGGCATAACCGCGCTGCACAATGCCATCTGTGCCGGTCACCTAGAGATCGTCAAGTTCCTCGTCGAGTTCGGCTGCGACGTCAATGCCCAGGACAGCGACGGATGGTCGGTGCACGCCTGCGTTTGCCGGAGCCCCGCGATTGTGGGAGCGAGTGACTAAACTCTCTCTCTCTCTTTGAATTTTTCTAGGACACCCCTGCATTGCGCGGCGAGCTGTAACAATTTGGCGATGGTGAGATTTTTAGTGGAGCACGGTGCCTGTATTTTTGCCACGACGCTTTCGGATCACGAGACTGCGGCGGAGAAGTGCGAGGAGGACGAGGAAGGCTTTGACGGATGCTCCGAGTACTTGTACAGTCAGTATCATTGCTCGCGACTAAAGCGCGTTTTCGCCGGAAAATTATATATTCTTACCGATATCAAATTGAAACGATACCATTTCTTTTCATAACGTTGTATTTAAAGTTAACGTCGCGAACGAAAGAAATATGCATACCTATATACTTATTTATTTGTTTTGCTATGCGCAGGTGTTCAAGAGAAACTCGGCATCATGAACAATGGACAAGTATTTGCCGTGTTCGATTACGAGGCCCAGCACAGCGACGAGCTTTCCTTGAAGAATGGCGATTCCTTGGTGATATTACGGAAAGGCGATGACAATGAAAGGGAATGGTGGTGGAGCAAATTGGGACATCGAGAGGGCTACGTTCCCAGAAACTTATTAGGCGTATGTATTCGATCGATATATAAACAAGCAATTTTACACCTGAACGTTGTTATCCGTGTATTAACATCTTTTAAGCTCGATAAAATTTTAATTATTTCATTTGTTTTTACTACCGGTTTTAACGAAAAATCTAATTTCGATTGATTTTGTTGCAGCTATATCCAAGAGTTCAACCAGCAAAAGCAGACTGAAGGAGAACGTTACAATCACGAGAGTTTCGCATCGATTAAACATTTATTACCACAGTATTCAATTCGCAGCTTTATCTTAATAGATATTGTAATACGTAACACGCCGACATGTTATGTACACATCTTGTTCTTACGTGAAACTGATATATTATATACGAATTTCAAAGAGAGAAAAGGAAAGAAACTTCAACGCATATTGTCCTATCAATCGTTCTCGAGTGTACTAGTAAAGCAATTCTATTGCTTTTTCTTTTAATTTTGTCATTTTTTGACAATTGACGAATGGACGGACTTGTTATTTATTAGAAGTATTCCTAGTAATACCTTTTAACGTACAATGAGAGGGAAGTAATTCAAACAAAAAGAGAAATCTTGACTCTCGTCATTTACTTCGCGTCTTTCTTTTTTTTTTTTCCTTTTTTTTTTGTACATATTTATACATCGCTCATGACATTATTATTGTATGATTATAAAAATGAAAGAAGCACCACTCGCATCGTCGCAATTTTAGACAATACTATCGTAGCAATAATTTTTAGCGCACCGTACAGTGAAATCCTATATGTGACACGATATCAAAAAAATGACAATACAAAATATTTCATATTTTGTGTTGAGAAGTCTATATTAATATAAATAATGTATTATATATTATATATTTCAAAAAGTATATTTTAGCAGAGAAATGTGTAAACTTTAAATATATACATATATATATTTACTATGTGTACATGCCGGAGAAATTGATTGAACTTTTTAAAATTTTAATGCAATTATTGTGTATTGCAATTTAGAACTGATTTTTTGTTTTTAATATTTGTAAAATATAATTAGGTGTATTTTAATGGATAAGTTTAGAGAATTTCACTGTACGGTCATTTTTAAAATGATATGTAAGTAACTTTCATACTTCATTGAATTTTTCTCATGCTCCAAAGATAATGTGGAGTACGTCATTGCGTGTATGTACTTAAGTTTTTTTTTATTTGTTTCACCTAAATGTTTGAGTTTAGATGAAGTCAAATTCTGCAAGCGCCGTTTTGAGTTTACCTCGCAATATTTTTATAATCCGACTGGTTATTCGGATTTAAAAAATGCTCTTGCGATTCTGTAAATGTAAACTTGCCAATGGAAGGAACTTTTAGCAATCTTCATCGTTGTAAATCGAATACGATTATTTTAGAAACATCAAAAATCAAATTAAATGTTTTTTTTTCTTTGAATTTGTTTTTGTGCATAAGTTTAAGCGTTTGCATAAGCCTACAGTAACGGTAATGTAGTAGAGAATTTTACAAGCACAGACTACATATTCAACGATCTGTATGACGATGAATTGTAACACACCTATTGTTAATGAAACATGTGCCTTTAAAAGTAATAATAAATTTAAAACTTAAGATTATTGCCCGATATTATATGAGAAAGTGAAAAATCGTTTATAATAAAAGAACACCTGAAATGATTGTTGTCTCTTGTTTTATTATCATTTTCTTTACAAAAAGCTTTATAGAAATATAATATAAACATTATATCCTTTCATCTGGTTTGTCAAAAATTTTCAACCTTGCTGTCAAGGAAGACACACTGGGTACATTATGAATCTCCTAAAAAGTACTTTATAAATAAAAAAAAAACGTTATTACAAACATGCATAATAGCGTGATCACAAAAATACTACTTTTCAAAAGTATACACATACATCATGAAAATGTCAAGTCTATTCAAACAGAACATCTTAAAACTAGTAAACTAAAAGATTAAACTGATTTTCACATCTAATAAGATGTTGTCAAATCTCTCCTCTTAATCATTATCCATTGAACGTCATGAAAAAATTAAGAAACAGTGTGAATATATATTAAATGTAATATATATGTGTATAATGCAAGTCCTTTTATCCACGTCATTAATAATATGTCACGCACTTGCATTATTAACAAAGTGCAAACAAATTTTAATATCACTGAAGTCATCTAACATAGTTCGAAGCCTGAAAGTAATTATGATTTTTCATTAAATAATATTCTTTAATCTGTGCACTTAATATTTAAAAATATATATATATGTATATATATATATATACCTGTCTTTATATACATTCATCGTGGATTTTGCAAATGTTCCATTTTGTAATGCTTGTAGACAAAATTCTGTCAAGTGTTTATAGCATTTTTGAGTAGTACTGTGCATTCCTTGATTTTTCCATTCAGGAAGGTCCTTTGTAATCGCCCATGCAGCAAAAACGTACTGAATTACAGCAGTCCAGTGTTGAGAATCTACCAGATTATGACCTTGTTCTTTTAGTGCTTTCTGTTAAAAAAATATTAATTTATAAAATTATTTTATAAAAATTTATATGTAACTTTATAAAAATATATATTAAACTGTGATTTTGAAGTTATTTATGTATTAAAATTGAAATTTTTTCAAAGTTTTATTTACCTGGAAATTGTCTAAATGAACATACGCTCGACTATAATCTGACTCATCCATATTTGATGAAACCAGACTAGCATAGACGTTTTGTCTTAAGCAAGTTAATTTTTCCCTTAATGGTTGAATATCAGCTACTGGCATCTTTTTTAAAATAATATCACGTAATTTATCATTTGGTGACATTGCATTATCTTCCTGCATTGATACTAAATCCATTATCATTTTAACTAACTGCTCATGACTGAGACCTCTTAATCCATTAGCCAAATTCCCAGTAAATAGTTTAGTTGACAAATGCATCTTTTTTTCAGGTGAGGCCATTTCAACATCATTATCACCTAAATGCAGTCGCTTTCTTGGTGTACTTCTTAATGTAATATTAGATTGATTTTTTGTTGGACTTTTCACTGGTGTTCTATCCCTGCAATTTATTGTTTTTTAACATATGCTTTTACATGACTTTAATTCTTTTTAAGAACATATAAGTATTGATATTAATCATTAAATTTTTGCTCTTCTAAAATTTTGTAACGTTAACTTTTATTTACCACAAAAACTGCAGTTCCTGATTAGGTTTCTATTCTTAATAATTATTTTACTATAATAGAATTATATTAATATTAAAAAATAAGAAAAACTGCTGATAAGAAACTCTGGTTTTCACAGTTTTACAGTAACATGGTTTTACATTAAGACAAATTCTACTTATGTTTCCTACCTGAAAATACTTTCTCGTTTAATGGAATCAATATCAGGTGACCAAACTATGGATCTGCGTCTTCCTCGTTTTTGAATAACAAGTTCATCAGGACTTGGTGCTGAATTCCACGATTCCATACTGTATCTTCTAGTTGTAGGATTTGTCTCTGCAGCTATTAGAGCAATCAAAATAAATTAATTTGAAAAAACATCTTTTGCTTTTACTTTTTTTATTACTTATAAGCTTATTAAAAATAGCACATACCAGGAGAAATATTTGTACTCGTGGAATCTGGAATCATGGCCAGTGCTTGTCTAGCTGACCTCCGTCGAGGAACATCTGGTCTGCGAAGAAACTCTCTTCTTGGCGTCGTCATTGTTTCAATTAGAAATAATTATTTCAGTGAGAAACAATATTCCTTATACGATATGCTCACATCAATCTTCAATCATAATGAAAACTCTGCTGAATGATAAAAAAAACTTTTTATTATTAAACATATGACTTCAAATGGATTTTAAGATTTTAATCACTTAGTAATATCAAATATGCTGTAAATACCTATGTAACTGAACAGATTGAATACAATCTGACAACATATTTTTAGGAACTGCAATGATCTTCAAAATTTTACGTAATATTAAATATATTATGCAAATAAATTACATTATTTTTATCATCAATGATGAATTTATTGAATAAGATTCATAAAACCAAATGTAAATAAATACATAAATTACAAAATTCACATATTTAATGATCTAATGCTTAGAACATACCGAATTTCTAATCACTTTTAAATACCTCTAAGCTCTTAACTTACTGATAACAATTAAAGGGACGAAGACGTTGCATGCAACAAGTGTAAGTTTGTTTACAAAGAAGCATCTATCTATTCCAATGTTTTCGATCGCTTTATAGTAGTCTGTATATAGTACGTTCGATGCGTATATACAAGATAAAACACCAATTTTTTTGTACGTACCGTAATTTGAAAACTCGTATTTTAGTATGAACGGCAAAAAAACTGTATTATAACTTTATAATATTCGTACACATACGACGACAACCAACGCCATAAGCGTTGACAGTTATGGCGGGAATCTAATAATATCAAAGAATATAGACGCGCACAATGCTAGCACTGCGTTGGGGTGAAATCATTATAGTGCTGCCACTAAACGGGATAATTTGAAACGGTTCGATTACTCCGAAATTCGGGAATGGAGGAACATTATATTCCATTGGGTGAATTCGGTCACTGAGTCTTGAATGTCCAGTACCAATTTCAAGCCAAAAGAACACTTTTGATAACAACTTCTCTTAAAAAACTCTTTATTAGCTTAAAATTGGTGGACATTCAGGAGGTAATCGTTTACAGGGCAATTTCAAGAGAATTATTTTATCTTTTCTATCTTACTGGCAATAAAATTTTTTAAATATTCAAGTAAACAATTAAATTTGGGCAAAATATATTAGGATATTCTTGCACTTATTCAGACCATAATCTACCACAGTACAAAATTTCAAGAAAATATTTATGGACTACTGGAAATATCATTGTAAAAGAAATTGAAATACTTATTGTACCGACTTAAAAATTTTTTTAAATAAGTAATTTCAGTTAAAATATAAAACAGATTAAAAAAACCTACTATATTGCTAATATATGCTTCAAAGCTCACTAATATCCGAGTGAGTAAAGGTTTTCAAAAATGCAACTCAATACTTAACGTTTAAAAAAGTCGCCAGGTCAATAGTCACCATAGTGTCAGCACTCCAGTCAAGCCCAGCTTCCAAGAAATACCATTAGTACCGAATCATAGATGAATCCGAATCTCGTACAGGACCACAAAATCCAGACTGCAAAACCCACCGAGCAACTCGTGAATGCGCAGCTGCCGCAGCTGCAAAATTCTCGTCTCCGCGGCTCGTTCACCATTGGCTCGGCTATCATCGTCATCGTTCGGTTCTCCCTCCCTCATGCACCATTTTTTTGGTTGAAAAATCGCTCCGCGAGTCACCCAGCAGCACACGACGTTATAACCCAGTAGTCGCGTAAATAATACACTGCGCTATAGGTGCTGCGCGCTCGCTCGTTTTCAGCTTCGGCTCGGCAGTCGGCAATCGGCCCTCACACACATAAGACACTAACACTAGCAGTGACATATTTGGGCCGTTTTCTGGGCGAATCTTCGCCGTCATCAGTTTCTAACCTAAGCGGGAATTCCGCTACTCCTCCACCAACCTTTTAATTTATGATGATTGGCGAAACGCCACACGAACACAACCACCTAGTCCCATCGTAGTAGCCTCGTCGGTCATCGCATCATATTTTCTCCTTAGGTCCTTCCAGAATCCAGCCCTTTATACTTTCTTTTTCCGTCTTTTTCGTCGTCTGTTGTGTGCGCGCGCGCGTGTGTGTGTACGTGTGGTCAAACCTGTATTGGCAAAAAAAAAAAAATACGCGCAAAAAAGGAGGAAAGGGCGAGAGAAAAATTTTATGGGCTCGCATGCGTCTATCGACAGTGTCCGAATCGACCGAGCAGTAGCAGTATACCTAATTATTTGTTATTGTCGCGCTGTTCGTCTACGAAAATTCTGCGCCAAAAGTGGGTGAAGTGTGTGGGTGGCGTACAGACATCACCATTTTCACGTCGCGAATTTCAGCAATATAAGGGGGAAAAAGGAGACGAAGAGGCGCACGTATCATGAGCAATAATGAAGAGGCGAGGAGAAGCGAGTGACTTTTAAAAAGGTCGGCGATTCCGCATCGATCGTCCTTTTTCTACAGCAGGTCCGTAGAGACTTGTCTATATGATTTTTATTAGATTTATTTATAGAAAAGATGAAAAATTAATGGGTCATACATGGATAATTACTGTCAGTTATATTTCATAATGTTTGTCGCGAACCGAGATATTAAAACTGATATGTAAGTACTGACCTATTTGAATAAAAAATTATTAATACAATATTCAGCAATGGTTACACTACTAACATTTTTTAATAAATGTGAAATAAGTGTTCAGTTTTATAAAAAAACAGAAAGTTCTTGTTTTGTGTAAATGACAATTAAATGTTCTTTTTAGCAAGGACGTAATCTTCATATTTGATATAGTTACTCAAGAATTATGGAGAAGCTTTCCAGTTTTTACTTATAGATTATCTATTTTTAAAAACGGTAGATACAGACTAAAATAAAAGCCTTCTTTTTATATGGAGACTATACTGCTAGGATTTCTAAGAACATACTGCAATAATGAAAGATAATAACTTTTAAATATAACAGAAATTGAAAATATTTAGTACTTACAAATTTCAGTTTACTTACTATAACTAATTTTAAAGTCTTTTGTATAACTGTTATTATATATATTTTTACTTATATGTTACAAATATGATTAATTTTAATTGTGTAATGCACACGTAACATGATCAAGTGTTGTTCATGCTAGGGCTTCAAACCAAATTAAAATTATGAAACATAAGTACTTTGTGTTCTTGGGTAAGAAGTAATACATAAGAAGCTTTAATGTTTTCAGCTTTGTCAAACAGATAATCCAACACCAACTACATAAATAAAATTTCTTGAAATAGTTGCTTTTTTATAGTATAATTATACATAATTTTTTATTTTTGTAAAATTTAATTATCTTTTTAAGCTTGAGATAATTATTAGAGCATAAATTTTGACTAATTTAATTATGACTGTACTTGTATAATGCATGGAGTAAAGAAATTACTGTTAATCTTTTTTGTCTAGCATCGTTATATTATTACTTGAATTAAATATTACTTGAATATTATGAAAATATTTTTGTAAATATTTTTGCATTTAAAAGTTTACATAGGCTTTTATCATAAAATGTAAACAATTTCCTTTTTGATAAATATTTTAAACTGTTAAAATAATTAAATCTAGAAAAATTTGTCTAACCCAGTTTGGATTAATTTGTATAATATATTTTTTTTAATTTCAACAGAGTATACATCAGTTAAATATACAGTAACAATGATGGAGTTGAGTCATAGTTTGACCCTCAATGAGGATGCACTTAATCAAATTCCTGAAGCAAAACGTCCAGTTTTTGTCTTCGAATGGCTGAGATTCCTGGACAAAGTTTTAATTGCGGCTCAGAAGGTAATAAATTAAAATACTATGTATTATATTTTATAGGACTTATATATATATTTATAGGAAGAATGCTATTGAAAATATAAATGCTTATAAGTATTCCAAAAAAGAAAAATTAATTTAATAGAATTGCAATAATTAATTTAAACCATTGTATAAAGATATTTTTTAAATTTTATATGAAAATCAATTATTTTCTAGAATGATATTAAAGGATGTCAACAAAAATTGGTGGAGCAGCTGACAAGGCACATGCAAGGTGCCCCAGGACCACCTACTCGTCGTTTGATAGCTAGATGTCTAGCCACTTTATTCAGCGTTGGTGATACATTTTTACTCTTTGACACAGTTAATAAGTGCAATGATATTTTGAAGAATAAAGATGACTCACCCAGCTTCCTTCCTACAAAACTGTTAGTATTAGTCATTTGTTTACTTTACTAATTGACTTGTAACTAGATTACGTACACTGAATTATATTTACAGTCCAAACTCAAAAATACAATCTCATGCAATATTATAACATTTCATTATTTAAATTATTTTTTATTGTAAATTAAATATGCTAAAAAAACATTTTTTATTTAAATATCTGTGTATTTATAAGAATATTTTTTTACTTTCAGTGCTGCTATATGTTGTGTTGGTTGTATGTATGAGAAACTAGGAAGAATGATGGGTCGTTCATATGAAGAAACAGTGCAAATTCTAATCAAATCCTTAAGATCTGCTGAATCTCAAACTCGTATCGAGATCATGCATACCTTAGAGAAGGTAAACAAACTTAGCTGTTATTTTTGAAAGCAAAAATATGCTGCTAATACAAGCTGAAAATTTATATTAATTTTGACCTTGTTTTATTTTAGGTCTGTGCAGGCATGGGATCTGCTGTTACTAATGTTCACAAAGAAATATACAAAGTTTGCAGACATTGTTTGACTGATCGAGTCATGGCTGTGAGATGTGCTGCTGCTAAAGTAATTGCCATACTAACCTATTGATTATATATAAATCTTTACATATTTAGTATTTATTTTTATAATTTAATAAAATAATATTCCAGTGCCTCTTGGAAATGCTTCATCACGCACCATTTTTATATACAACAGAAATTGAAAGCGTAGCCACATTGTGCTTTCGAGCATTTGAAGGATCAAATTACGAAGTGAGATGTTCGGTAGCAAAATTATTAGGAACGCTTGTAGCAATGACGCAATTACCAACACCGAAAGGTCAAAA
Source organism: Megastigmus dorsalis (assembly GCA_900490025.1). Classification (NCBI taxonomy): domain Eukaryota; kingdom Metazoa; phylum Arthropoda; class Insecta; order Hymenoptera; family Megastigmidae; genus Megastigmus; species Megastigmus dorsalis. The sequence goes on from UELU01142215.1 coordinate 10,349, forward strand.
TCCTCCATGTAAGTATAAAAATAAACATAAGTTTTATTATTTTTAACTACATTGCAAATGTGCAAATTTAAGTTTAAATGAAATTGCAACTAATGGTACCTTCAAAAACAATATTTATTGTATTCATTATGATTTCAGCTACTCAAAATAAAAATTTCAAGCAGATATCGTTAGAGGAGGTTTTAAATATTTTAATGTCTGGCTTTCTAAGAGGAGGTGTTGGATTTTTAAAAGGAACTGGAGAAATTATCAAAGGTAGCTCAGGAGTTAATAGAGAAGTCAGAGTTGGAGTCACTCATGTATGTAGATACTATAACACTTTAGAAAAATGCAAAATCTGATAAAAATTTTAATATTAACACATTTTATTTCTTCTAATCATTATTTTTTCAGGCTTATGTGGTCTTTGTGCAAATGCTAGGCAGTACTTGGCTAGAGCGTAATATCGGTGCAGTAGTTGGACACGTATTGGATTTAGTTGCAAATCCAAAGGCTGCTAGTTCTCATGTTGATGCAGTGTACTCGCGGAAGTGTATAAATTTTATGTTGAGAGGAACTATTGGGAAGCTACTAGGCGAAGGAGCTCAGGCAGCTGCATGCAAAGAAATTGCGCATGTTATTTTGAAACAAATGAATTCAATTGGTAATAGTTTTTTTTAAATTGTACTAAAATAAATAATAATTCATAACGTTAAAGATTGCAATCAACTTTAATTTTCTATATTTTCAGATTTTAGTCCAGAAAATGCAAAAGATTGTAATCAAGAAACTCTATTTAGTCAACATTTGCTAGTCTGCGCGTTGCAAGAAATGGGAAATTTAATTCTTGGATTAGGAACGACTGCTTCTAATCTTTTGAATGATCAGTCTTTAAGTAAGTAAAAATTGAAGCATGCTTGTAAAAGTAAGAAACTGAATGTCGTGATGTTAAAAAAATAAAAATTTTATAGATTTGATTGAAACGACAATGGCTGTTCTGGTACATCCTTGTCAAGCGGCAAGACTCGCAGCAGCGTGGTGTTTGAGATGTATTTGTGTAGCTGTACCAAGTCAAATTACGCCGTTGATCGATAGATGTGTAGAGAACATCGAAAACCTTAGAACTTCACCTGAAGCAATTACAGGATACAGCAGTGCGTTAGCCGCAGTTTTGGGTAGTGTGCGGTTATCACCTCTTGGAGTTCCCCATACAAAAGGAAAAGTAAGCTAATGAATAAATTAAACGTTATTTTAGTTGCATTAATTTAAAGTGATTAAACATAATTAAAATCTTTTATAATATTCTTAACTTCTAGATCATATTTAATACTGCTGAAGAATTATTGAGAAGTGCAAGTCAAAACAGTCGGTTGTCTTTAAATAGAACTCATGCAGGATGGCTTCTCATTGGAGCTATAATGACTTTAGGTAAACATTACTGTTAAAATTAAGTCATTTTTTCAAGACAGATACAATTAATATCTAAATTAATGTTGTCAACTTTCAGGAACTGCTGTTGTAAAGGGACTGTTGCCAAGAATGTTATTGTTATGGAGAAATTCTTTCCCTCGTTCAAATAAGGAATTAGAAAGCGAAAAAGCACGCGGCGATGCATTTACGTGGCAAGTAACATTGGAAGGTAGGGCTGGAGCTCTTTCTGCAATGCATAGTTTCCTATTGCACTGCCCTGAATTAGTAAATGAAGACATTACGAGACGACTTCTTACCCCTATTGAATCCGCTTTGGCAATGTTAACCAAGTATGTTATTAATTTATGAAAATTCTTTTTTATAAAAATATATAATATGAAAATTAATAAATTAAATTTGTTACAGCTTATCAACTGTATTGAAATGTTATGGACAGCAATTAAAGGCACCTGCTGCTATGGTTCGTCTTCGGTTGTATGAAACATTGCTACTACTTCCACCACAAACGTTTGAAGGTAATTAATTAGTACACAATCATCTTGAACTGTCATTTCATTTTAATATTACTAAAACATCGTTTTCTAACATTATAATATTTGTACAGGTTCCTACACTCATCTTCTTAGAATGTTAGTGTCAGAATTTACATTAGCAGAAAATCCTGGAAATACAACAACTTCCTTACTACGAACAGTCTGTCATGCTAATGATTCAGTAATACTTGGAACCTGGCTGCAAGAAACTGATCATCGAACAATTGAGGATCAGGTGAGTTGTTAATAACATTTTAGCATAGTTCTAAAACATATATAAAACAATAGTTTTTATATTGACCAGACTGTTATGTGCAATTATTAGAGCTACTATAGCTTAAATACCACAAATTTAAATTTTTTCATTCATATTTAGATGGAACCTAACAGAAGAGCGGATATGGAACATGTGAGTAATGTGGTTTACAAAACGGCTTCAGTGCTAAAAGTATAGTTATATACAAATGTTACGATTTCTGTTAATTTTTTATTTATAATTTCTTATATAGCAAAGTGTTCTAGTGTATAATATAATTTTAATAGTGTTTGTTTTTAAAAATTTCAAACTTATGTCTTTATTAATTTTTGTTTCTGTAAAAAGATACTTTATTTGTGTTTAAATAACTTTGTTTTACGTTTCATTTCAATAACTTTATTTCATTTAAAATATTTAACATATAGCATTGTTATATGTCTAATTTTTATTTTTAAAAATGTACAATCACAATACTCATTATTTTATATTTTATTTTACTTTTTAATTTTAACATTTCATTTGGTACACTGTTCTTAAACTATTACATTATGAATTGTTTTAGTTACAGCCTAACAGTGCTGCTGGATCTGGAGCATTAGAACATAATTCTTGCTGCCTCTATCGCCCTATACCAGCGGTAAGATAATATTATTTTTAATAAAAATTCATTTTTTCTTAAAATGAAATTTACTTCAATATCAGCATCTATTATTTTATACTAAACAATTAAACGAATTTTCTTTAGGATGAATCTCTACCAGGTCCACTGCCACTTGGCGTCGCAGTGATTGACATGTCAGTTTCATTGTTTGGACAAATCTTTCCACGGGTAGCGAACAAACATCGTTTGCAGATGCTTGACCACTTTGGCGAGTGCATAAAACACGCAAAATCAGGTAGACAAGAGGCTATACAAATGAACGTCTTCACAGCAGTTCTCAGTGGTTTAAAGGGCTTGAATGAGGCAAAAACCGGTTTTGGTCAAGAGGACGTAAAAAGATCAGCAACCAGCCTTATAATTGTAAATGTCATATTTTTCAAATTCATTTTCCTGAATCTAAATTTGATTAACTTATACATGTTTTTTAACATTCGTCTAGAGCTCGTTAGTGAGCAGCAATGCTATTTTGCGCTGGGCTGCCGGCGAAGCCGTTGGTCGTATGGCACAAGTTATCTCCGATGCTAAGTTTACTGCTGAAATGGCCCAAACAAGTTTCGATCGTTTGAAATCAGCCCGTGACGTCGTGAGTAGAACGGGCCACTCATTAGCATTAGGATGTCTTCATAAGTATGTTGGCGGTATGGGTTCTAGTCAGCACCTCAACACCAGTGTCAGCATTTTGCTTGCTCTAGCTCAAGATAATTCTTCTCCGGTTGTACAAGTAAGTTGCAATCATTGAAAGTTTATGAAGAAACATAATTTCTTCTTGATTAACTTTTCGAATGTTGAAATTTAATTTATTAGGTATGGGCACTGCACGCACTAGCTTTAATAGCAGATTCTGGTGGACCTATGTTCCGCGGCTACGTTGAACCTACACTTTCTTTAGCACTGACCCTCCTATTAAATGTGCCGCATTCTTATATCGATGTCCATCAATGTATTGGTAAAGTTTTGGCAGCATTAATTACTACAATAGGTCCGGAACTTCAAGGTAATTAAACTTTTTAAATTTTTACAATTTCCTTCATTAATGTTTTGTTTCATATTTAAATAATTTTAAAGGAAACACTTCGTCAATATGCATGGCTCGATCTTCCTTCTTATGTGCTTGTGCCATAATGCAAGATCATCAAGATTCTCTTGTCCAAGCTGAAGCCACAGGATGTCTACAACAGTTACACTTATTTGCGCCCCGTCACGTCAATCTTTCTTCCTTAGTTCCTACATTATGCGTAAGTTTTTTAGTACTTACATGTTTGCTTGGGTAGTTCGGATAGTAAAAAAAAGTATTTATTAAACTTTCGTAAATGCTTATATTTTTGTCCATAGTAATAAGCCCAGTGCTAAAAATAAGCTGTTCATTAATAGAAATTAAAATTCTACTTTTGTTACAGCGCACATTATCGAGCAATCACTTACTACTTCGCAAAGCAGCAATCTCATGTCTTCGTCAATTAGCCCAACGAGAAGCAAAAGAAATTTGCGAGCACGCAATGACATTAGCTAATGAGAGCAGAGACACTAACGTCGTCGAAGGACTGGTAATAACGGAAACAGGACTTCCTGGTGTCTTGTTTAGTATGCTCGACACGGAAACCGACAGTCAATTGATCAAAGAAATTCATGACACTTTGACGAGCATGCTCCAGATTTTGGCCGCTAATAATTTGTCGCCATGGCTTTCCTTATGCAAAGATGTTTTAACGGTTGCAACAGGTATTTAGTTTAGTACAGTTATAAATGAAGTATAAATTAACATCTCTTTATCTTTTCTTTTTAAATACCATTTAATAAGCTTACTTATTCATAAAACTACCTTATCAATATAAATTTAACTAAAGCTTACATATTTTATTTTAGAATCAAGTGCACTAGAAGATGCCGCAAATGTAAATACCGAAGAAACAACAGCTGACAATGAGAATGCCGATGCTGAGGGAGACGACGATCAAGCTGAATTTCATGCTGATGAATCTACAAAACAACGTCAAACTGTTTCACCGCGTTGGCCAACAAGAGTTTTTGCGGCTCAATGTGTCCGACGTATTATCACTGCATGCGCAAATGACAAACAAGTACATTTCGATTTGGCTATGGCAAAGGAAATGCAGAATACAAAGGGAAAAGGTATATTATTTCATATACAATTAAACGTTAAATTACGCTCTAAATTTTCATGATTGCACTTACTATGTTTGCATTTTTAGGCGACTTCCTTGTTCTACATCTGTCGGACTTGGTTCGAATGGCATTTATGGCAGCAACTAGTGACTGCGATCCTCTGCGTCTAGAAGGATTGAAAACTTTACAGGAGATCATAGACAAATTTGCAAAGGTGCCAGAACCCGAATTTCCTGGACACTTATTACTAGAACAATTTCAAGCTCAGGTAAATATTTTTCATAATTTTCAAGAATATGAGAAATAAAATTTTGATTATTTTGCCAAATATATGATTATTACTTAAATGTTACGTTTAAAATATAGGTTGGAGCTGCGCTAAGACCTGCATTTTCTGCTGAAACATCACCACATGTCACCGCTGCTGCTTGTGAGGCCTGCAGTGCCTGGATTGGAAGTGGTGTAGCCAGAGATCTCAATGATCTGCGAAGGGTGCATCAACTATTAGTTTCTTCTCTAGAAAAATTGAGGGAAGGACATAGCCGACCACAACTGTATAACGAGAGTCTTTCTACGCTTGAAAGACTAGCGATATTAAAGGCTTGGGCAGAGGTAATTTTTCTTTATTTAAATCTTAGAGTTTTACAGTTGACTACTTTATTATTGTAAAATATAAGAAATAAAACCACTGAAAAAATAAAATTCATAAAAATTTCTTTTCACTTTAATTTTGAGTATCAAATATTTTTTTTCACTCAATAAAAATAAATAATTTTCAGGTATATATTGTTGCTATGATAAATGACGGATCAGCGTTGGATAATAGAGATACAACAAATCGAAATAATCGTCAAAATAAAGAAGAAGACGAAGAAGGTTTTGGCGAGTTTGAATTCCAAAATGAAAGCTTGCTAAGTTTAGTACAACCAGAACTTCCGAGTTTGAGTCAACACTGGCTCGCTGCATTACGAGATCATGCCTTATTATCTCTTCCTCCAGGTAAATAGTCAATTCCATAATTGTATTTACCACTTTTTTTATTGCACTATTCCTATCAATACAAAATCAATTTTAAATAATTTTTAGAATTTTCAAGTCAATTACCGCACGACGGTGGAGCCTTCTATACAACAGACACTATGGAATTAGCTCGACCTTACTATTTAAACTCTTGGGCGCCAATTTTATATGCTGCAACACTTTGGCTTAATGTAAGAGGTTTTGAGCTAAATGAAACTGCAGAATTAAATACCAAAAACTCTGACGGAACGAATAATAACCATAAAACTAAGACTGATTCTAATAAAGAACGTTTTCACTTACTATTTGGTAAAATTTAAATTTCACTTATTATTTCTCTAATTTTAAAATTTTTATTAACACTTTCATATGTTTACTATAGGTATTTGCATGGAAGCTTTATGTAGTCCTCGTTCTTCCGAGTCAACGCAAAATATAGAAACTTGTCTAAGTGCATTGTATACTTTACTCGATTCTGGTTGGGCTAGAAAAGTGCTAATAACAAATCGCTCTCTTCCAATTGAACTTTGTAATGTTCTTCATAGGTAAGTCAAATTTGAAATTTATTGAAAATTTAAGTTTCCTTTATTTTTTTATTAAATTTTTTATATTATTTGCAGATTACTATTGACAAAAGAAAATTATTCTATTCAAATGATGGTAATGGAAGTGTTAAAGCAAATAATGAAATCGAGTCAAGAAGATTTAGCAGAAAGAAAAAAAGCGAAGTTGAAAGGTAAATTTGTAATATAATTTTTTATTGTGAATAGTATAATATTCTAATATTCTTTGTATAGAACTTACATCAGATAACGATGAAACCAAAGACGTTCCAGAAGTAGATTTATTAGGCGAAGGAGAAGATACAGCTGAGCTTCTACCAGGAAAGTCATTAGCTTTTGCGGTACTGGAAGTCTGTTTGTGCCTATTGGTACGTCAGATTCCAGCATTAAATCCAAATCCTGGTGGCGCAACAGCGATTTTAAGTCAACGAGGCTATTTAGCTACAGAAGAAAGCGGAAAACTCATCGCAGCTGCTCTTTCAATTATGGAAGCTCTTCCATGTCTTTGTTCCCCAACTGGTAAGTAATATAGTAAAGCCAAAACAACTTTTATTTAACCCATCCAAAATTTAAATAAAAATTTGTATACCGGACCTACGCACAGGTAAAAATTTACCTCGGTAGGGTTTACCATTGTAAACTTATTTTTTGGTTTAAATAAATAAATAAATATTATTTCTTGAATTGATAATTGAAATTTTCTAATCATATCAGGATCAACAGCAATACTACCAACACTTCTTTACTTAACAACTGGTGTTATAAGAGAAACTGCAGTGCGATCTGAGAATAATATAATTAAAACTAGCAGTGAAACTCCAGTACATGCAGCATTACATTGTTTGAAAAACCTTGCCACTAACAAATACTCCAGAGATCCTCGAAGTCAAGATAAATGGACTATACTTTTACAGAGTGCTCTTGCAAAAATTATAGATCTCGCCAAAACAGGTACTGTTAATATTGTGTATAATCCAAATATATCACATAAACTTATTTTATGTTACAATCTAACAGTAAATACATTCCAATATTTTACGATTTCACAGGAAGTGATGAAACAAAAATGGACGAAGTGGCAATGATGTTAGGAATTGCAGTGTTTGTTCTTCATGCCTTACCTGAAGTAGTAAGTGCACCGAATTTGCAGTTTCCATGCATCAATCACTTTCGGCAAGCTATTCAATCTGATAATATTTATGTAAGTTATTTAAATATTACAAAAGAAAATATTTGTACATTTTTGTACATTAACATCAGTAATAACAAATATTTTTACAATGTTTCAGATAAAATTAAAATGTGTGCAAACTTTAAGAACAATTTTTCTTCACCCTGAACGTGTAATAAGTACACCTTATATTCATGCGCTCGCGCCAAGAATAGTGGAGTATTTGTATAGTGATGAAAGTAAAAAAGTTACTACTGATGTGGAATTACAATTTACTTTGGAGTGCATTATAACAATCGAAAGTCTTATCTCATTAGCTGAACCAACCCGACGTAAGTATATTTATTTTTCTTTTCTTATATACATATTTAAAAATTCATTCTAAATTATTATATACTATTTAAAAAATGTTTCATGCCATCAGACGATTTACTGCAAGGTAAAAGGAAATGGAAGCCATGAATTAAAATAATTTATTATATTTCTGTTATCTTACCTGTTTATCAATGGCTATGATTTCACAAATTCTTTTAGAAAATTGCACATTTATATTTATTGTAAATCATAATGCTGCTTTTTACATTATGAAAATATTTTATTTAAAAATGTACAATATATGTGTCTATCTGTATGTCATGGAATTTGAATGTAATCTAAGTGTTTGTGTAAATAATGTTATCGTCAGATATTTAATATCCTTTTGTTATATTTATTATTTTAAAAAGATTTATGATTGCCAAAAATGTTCTTCTAAAATTTTTCCATCTAAATAATTTTATTACAATTTTTATAAATTTTATTTATTTTCCATTGCATTGTAGAACTGGATTTTGTACTATTTTATTTGATGAATATGATTATCAAAAAAATACTGTGTAAATAATTGTTTTTTATCAATCTAAATTTATTTATGCATTGTTTAAATATAATGCTTGAATGGAAATTTTTGTTATTGCTTTAATTATAATTTGTTTATCATTTTGTTCAATATTTTCTGAAGTCTGCTGCATATATAATATAAAAATTCATTAATTTTTTTATTATAGGAATTCAGATGTTAACATTATTAGTTCCAATTCTAATAAATTATCTATTGGAGGGTGAGCAACTTCAACAAGGCACGAAATATCAAATTAGTCTTCATCAACACAGCTTTCAGTGGCTAAATAAAATCGGACCGAAATATCCTCAGGTACGAAATAATCAATTCCTTATCATTTAGTAACAAATTTAATTGCATTACTTTCATAAAATACTTCAAACATTACAGGAATTCAAGACTTTAATGTCACAATCAACAGAATTGAAAACTAAACTAGAAAATGCTGTCCGTTTATCTCATCAGCAGCAAGTCCAAAAGCAATCAAAAATGTCAGAGTCAACAAAGCCCCAACTCAAAGTACCTGCACCATCAATTACCCTCAAAACTGATTTTTCGAATTTTAATTAGATTCATTAAAGAATCAAGTATTTTTTACGAATGTCCTGTCTCACTGGTGTATGTACAATGAATATAGGCGCTAAAGATTAATAAATTTAGAACCGTAATAGATGATACTTTGCGCATAAAAGTTACTGTTAATTTATATTCTTTTTTAGTAGCAATATTGTAAAAATGTTACAGCATTTCGTGTCAACGACGATATTTATCAGTCAATTATATCTACATAACTTTCTAGAACATAAAATTTTATAGTTTCTTTTAAGTTTTTGTACAAGCTGTATATTTGAGGAAAAAGGTATTTTATAAAAATACACGTGAGCTTCCATGTTTTTGTTACACGATTCAACAAAATTTTACGATAGATATCGTCACCATGTTTAAATATAAATAGAAAATTTATTAAGAAGTAAAAAAATAAGTATAAATTATTAGTAACAAATGCAACGATTTAAAAATATATTTTAAATGACGCATGCTAATTATTCGAGCACAATGCAGCATATGTTTCTTTTAATTTCGATTTGAAATAATAGATTATTTCCCACTAGATTAGAAAAAGTGCATTATTGATAAGTTAAAAAGATTGACTCGAAATATATTTTTATATATGTAAAGTAATGCACAAAATAGATTTAAAATTTGTAAAAGATATAATTGATTATTTAAAATTATGTGCCATGAATTTATTTCTATTTCAAAAAGCTTTTAATAAAAGTAATACCAGTCTTGCCGACTTTAGTCTATAAGCTATGTTGTATATTTTATTGTTTTTAAATAAGCATTTGTAATTATTAATTATTTTAAAAACAAATGACATTTAATCATAGACCTCGCCTATTTTAAAAGCGTTGAATACTGGCAGGAAAAACGGAAAAAATGAAAAAAATCAGCGAACTGAATATTTGTATGTATAATATATGTATAGCAGTATTACAATGAACTAGAATGTTTTTAAAAATACTGTTTTTTGGCGACCATCAAGAATTATTAAGAAGTACTCAAGAAATAGATATTTTATTTCAATTTTTATTCAATTATGTAAAAGTTATTCTATGATGGACATACAAATGTGGCCAGTTTTAATACTTTTAAGAATAATTTATTCATACAATTTTAATATGCTTTTATAAATAATACGTCAACATAAAATTGTAATAATAGACTTTTAAGACTTGTAATTCAAGTATTTATATAAGATTCACAAAGACGATATCGTTTTTCAAAAGTAGATATTTTTAAAGAGATATAAAATTATTTTTTGCACATAATTGGAGTAAAAATTGCATTATGCACATTATTAATTTATTTTGAATAAAAAATAAAAAAATAAAAACAAATATGTAGATTGTGATCCTAAATTTATATATATATGAGAAAAGTATGATAAAATTTAATGAAGTGCTGTCGTCATAGTGTGTCGTCATAGAGATATAAACAATGACACTAATATAATAGTAACAAGTCCTACTAATTTATGTAAACTCGTATATTGTATAATTAGAGATTTGTAATGTAATAGCAATTTAGAATTTGATCTTAGCTCGTGAAAAAGTGTAACAGGGTAGATTGGTATAGTATAAAGTTTCTGGCTAAAATTATATCAATAGCAAATTAAGAAAAATACATCATTTTTTTGTGATTAAAATTTTTAAAATAATGACATTAACACATAGAAATTGATATTATTAATAAATTTACCAGAAAAATAGAAACGTATTAAAAAGATTTTTTAAAACATCATTGATTTATAGCATTATAATATCATATTCATAACATTGTATTGAAAATAAGAACTGTTACTTCAATCATATTAACACAGAATTTTTAATAGCAATAAATACATTTTTTTGTACATACATTACTAAACTATTTGAAGACATAAGTAATCAATTATGTATGTAACTTTCGTCTAAATAATTTAGATGATTGAAAACATACTTTTTTTTTCAAAATATTTAAAGATAAGCAATCTTAATCAACTCATAAATAAATATACAATAGTTTTATGTTTAAAAAATATTTTTTAATATTTCTTTATTCATAAAATAGTTTAAAAGAGAACACAATAGAAATTTATAGTAAATGACAAATCATAACTTTACTATTGATCCTAGAATTTATAGGATTCAATAAAAATAAATAGTTAATACATAAATGTCATCTTATTTTTTATATGCAATAATTTTTATTGACTGTGATTATTAATGATGCGTTTTCGGCGCACTCGTCTTGATCACGAGTGTAAATAATATGAACGACTGTACAATAGTCAGATATGTCAAGATTTCAAAATTGTACTTTGCTCTTGAGTTCAAAAGATCTGAAGTACATTTATAGTTTATTATTATGTTATTTCATGATGTATTTCATAATAAAGAAGTTTAAAATAGAAAAAGTTGTTTTTTTTATTAAATATGTTTATAAAATGTTCTATGAATTTTATATATGTTACAATACAGTTTTAAAAAATACAATATATACTTGATTACAAAAGTAAAATAGATACAAATTTGGATTATCACAGTTGGACTATTTTCAATTATAGTACTCAGAAAAAAAATTGGTTTTTAATTGAAAAATTTTTTTATCCAAAAAATTTGTACAGGTACTATTTTTATCTATAAATTTAAAATAATAGCTTCAGAGTAATCTTTATATCAATGCAATAATCACTTAAATATTTTTCAATAAAGGAGGATGACCACGAGATTGTAATAAAGATCTAGATATAATGTACGAAACCTACGTCATTATTTAGAACATCAAAAGTAATTGAATTTAAAATTCTACTCGTACTCTAAATGATAGCGCAAGTGTCGTCTGTTGCCCATACAATTTTATTAAAAGCAGGTATGGGCATACTCCTTCTACACTTAAATAATTATAATAAGCCAAACTATATCTGTTTATTAAAATGCTTAAAAATTGCAGATAATTTTTTTACCCTGCTTGGGTTTTGTACTGTATTAAGTTACTTATATTGAAATAAGTAAATCAAATTTTAATTTCTAATGTAACACAAGCTCCAGCCATTTTACTACCACAGCTACCACCCACATAAGATCTATCTTGACCACCATGACTAAATTTTATTTTCCTCAAACCTTTTCCATAATTTTCAAATCCATGGGTAAACTGTGTAAAATTTAAATGTTTAGTTACATGTATGTTTTAAATGTTTTGAATTATGCACACTCACTTTAAACCACTGATCCATCTGTTCTCCTTCTATAACTTTATTATAATTTAAAATTTCTATTGCTGTTCTATCCGATTTCTGGTCTCGAAGTAATTTAATTGTACATTCATAAATGGCTGGAATATTGGGCCGAGAACAAAACCACTCACTTATCTATAATAAAATTTTCAATCATAAGTTGGAGAAGATTTTAGATATTCAATACTTCAAAATTTTATACAAAATAAACAGAAAATAATTTATTCTATATATCTAATGAAGGAAACATGCACATAAATATGCTGCAATACCTTTATTGTTGGTTGTAAAATATCTAATATATATTCAGTAAAACCTTCATTGACTAGATTGATAACTTGCTCTTTCCAACATTTTTTAAAAGATGTGACAAAGCAATAATTTTTTTTTTCAAACACAGGATCCTTTGGTAATGATTTTACACCTTTAGGTGGATTTTCTACATTCCAACCATCACCACCATTTTCCATTATACTCCAGTGCTTAAAAAGTCCTTCTTCTCCGGAATGATTTTTTATCAAGTTCTTATAAAATGGTTTTTGGTCACAAATAAAGTAATATGTTGTCCAAGGTATAGTTTCTGCGTAAGGTAGAACTTTACCTAATGTAAATTCTGCCTTTTTGTGCCAAACATTGCTTCGAATGAGATAGTGCCAATGCTTACAAACCCGTTGACAAATAAGCAATGCCTTATGATCAGTATAACAGAATATTTTTGATAATAATTCATCTGGGATGCTTTTATTTTCAATTATTGATCCGTTATTGCTCATTTCATCGTATATCATTTCAATTTTTTTAAAATCATCAAAAGATTTTTCATCTTCTTCCAGTGCAAAATTCACTTTCTGCTTCTTTGACTAAAAAATAAATGAAGTTGAAAGTATTTAAAAATTGTTAATCAATGTACATGCACTAAAGAAAAATCTTATGTTGCTGTTTGTATACAACTTTATTTCTTTATTATTTACACATTACCTTTACTTTCATCATGGTTTTGATTTTCTGTGATTATAAAATTACTTTTTATACATAAATTTATGTTAATTCGCTGCTGAACATGAATAAAACTCAAAGAGTATGTATGTTTGCATTCCTCTCCCATATACATAGACGCTACTTGCTTATAATATGAAGTATAGATATATATATGTAAACATGCAGCTATATTTTCTTGCGTGCCTCATAGCATTGTCTTCTTTTATGGATATTATATTTACTGTTTATATATCACATATATGGATAGCTTTTGATAACATTTAGACAGTTAATAATTTAACATAATTACGTATTATATTATGATATTTATGATTGCTTAACAGCTTAGTGTGAAATATTAAAAACCAAAAAAGGTTGATTATCAGCTGGAGAAAGAGTGAAGACTGAAGAGAGGCTACGGCGGTGTGAGTGTATAAATATCATAGGTATAGGTATATAACTTATAAGAGTCTGTATTCGTTGGTATAAGTATATGATTTACGTCAATAAATGTAGAAGGACTATTATAGTGATATAGTACATTATACAGCGGGTACGGAAAGGCTTTATTTACGAAATGCGAGAATTACGGCCCGGGCTGAAGGCGAGGGCTGTAACGAGTGAAGTAAAAAAGCCTTTACGTACCAGTTTCATACCGTATTTTATAGTATGAGATGTCGAAAACAAGCAACGAAGTTGCGATGTTTAGGTTAGAGTCCTATAAAAATATTTTTGACACAATATAACATATATGGTTATACATGTATAGTGCGACTATAGTGGGGGTGTGAATTCAAAATAATAATATCAGATTCCAGGTTATACTTTTTATTAGTTTTCTTTCAATGTATATTTATTAATATTATACTTATGCAGGTATATGCATTGTCGCTGTTTATAAAGCGAAATAGGATAAAAAAAATGAAGAATTGAAAAATATTAAATTCAGTATAATTTGAAGTGTTAAATAGTGACAATATAAACCGTTTTTTAAACGTGGTAAAGTATATAAGTATAAAAAATTGAAAATGAATACAATAGGGGCAAAAAAAAAAAAGAAAATAAGTAGTAATAAAAAAAATAAAAGGATACTAAGTAATCAAATATCTAACAATTGTAAGAGTAATAATGGACTAATGATTAAGGGAAAATATATACCAGAAGAATTATTAATAGAAATATTTTGCCAAATCGACCATAAAACACTTTTAAGTTGTCAATTAACTTGTAAACATTGGAGATTTTTGATTCAGCGTTTTATTTGGCATAAAAAAGCTGAGCAAACAATAGGTCATACATTACATTTTGATAAACAAACACCATGGATAGCATATTACTGTGTCTGTGCTAAAATGCCTTTCAATAAGAATTTACTTAAAAACCATTCTGGAGAATGTGGACCTGAAAAAGATTGGAAAATTCCACCAACTGTAGATATAAGATGGTTCACAGAATCTCCACCAACTCCGTCATTGCCAAATGATCCATTAATTTTTGAAAAAGAACATTGCTTTATCACTCTACCTCATATGAATTGGAAATACCAAATTATTGACCTTGTTGCAGAAGGTTTTTCAGAATATTTATTGGACTATTTACAACCAGTAATAAAGGTATTATGAATAGGACAATTTCATATAATACTAGAATTTAATATAGTAATTAGTTTATATTTATTTTTAGATAAGTGAATATTATTTGTCTCAACATGTTCCAGCTTTATATGTTTGTGATATTGAGTTATTAAAAAAAAACGGTAAAAAAAAGTTATTATATGACAAGGAAAAAAATCAAAAACAGAACACTGTACCTAACTGTTCTACTTTTTCTAAATTAATAACAAATGGGGAACAGAATAAGTGGTTTAAAGTAGGTATATGTGTCTGAAAATAAATAAAATTAATTACATATATATAATATGGAATCATTTAAAAATCATAAAAATTTGAATTTATTTAAGTTTGAACATGATTTCAAAAATTATGGTAAAGGCGTAAGAAAAATTCAGTTCATTCATGGAGGAAGAAATGTACGTGTACAACCTAATAATGGTGATGAGTACCCTACTTATGGCAAAATGGCTAGAGCTTCTGTTAAAGTAGATATACCTTCATTTGATTATAGCATCATTGCAGCATTGCCTCATTATGAATAGAGTTAAATCTGGTCCATCTTTATTTCTTCATATTTAGGTATAACGTACAGATATGTTTTATTATTATTTTCATGTTCAATAATTATTTCCTAATTATTTGATACGTCTGTTTCAGGTGTGTTAGTTTAAAGGGTCTAGTTTAAAGTGAATTGCTGTAATGATGAAAATCAATAACCCTACATATGAACACTGATAATGTTTGCAACATGATTGCAATTTTGCAAATAGTGATAATTTAAAAAATTTTAAATATATTTTATATTAAAATTACTAAAATTATGTTTTATAAACTAGTTGTAACTATTCTTAGAATATTACAGAAATAAAAATATTTTCTAATCACAATGTAATGCAAGGTAAACATATTAAGCCAATTAAAATTTTTAAATTTCAAATATTTAAATTTTTGCAGCTGATTTTTTAATTTTAATTTCTTTAATATAATTTATAAAAATATAAGTACAGAGTATGGATATTTACTTTATAAATTTAAAATTGTATTTATTTGAATAATATTACTTATAAATTTGGCCTATAGGCAGCGCTGATGCTAAAGTCTATATTTTTCTGTCAGCTGTCTGCTTCTGCTCACTGGCCACTGCTGGTTCTTGTATATATGTTTCTGTTGTCTTTTTTTTATCAAAGAATAATAAGTGATTAAATATAAAAACAAAAATAATTAAGGTGGTCTGCTTAAATATATATATTATACATGCATATTTTGTTAAAACATTTAAAATAAATTTCTATTTTTACATCATTTTGAAAAGTTTTGAAAACAGCTAGGTTATAAATGGACAAAAAAAATTTAAATAAAACATAACGTGGCATCAAATATTGTTGTAATTTAAATTAGTCAATTTTGTTCAATTTTTCTGTTTTATGTGTATATTTAATGTATAATAAGTATACAATCAGATAAATTAGGTGAGTTAGTGTTATAATTTATTTTATAAAACAATAATTTAAATTTTTTTAGATGGCTGAAACACAGAAAATAATTCTAGTCACAGGGGGTACTGGTTTAGTTGGAAAAGCTATCCAATCCATTGTAGAATCTGAAAAAGCTGCCAATGAAAAGTGGATTTTTGTTAATTCAAAAGATGCAGATTTGTGGTTTGTTGAAAGTTAAATGATATACTTATATCTATTATGAAGTTTGTAGTAGTGCTCATTCCATTGAATTTTGAAATACATTTTTAGTGATAAGCAGAGTACAGAAAAACTATTTATAAAACATAAACCTACACATGTTATTCATCTAGCTGCTATGGTTGGTGGTTTATTTCATAACATGGCTCATAATTTGGATTTTTTGGTATGTAGAATAATACAAAATTCAGTAATATATGATAATAATGTAGAATAATAAAGAACTTATTTTAACTTACAGCGCAATAATCTCCATATGAATGATAATGTGCTACAAACTGCTCATGAACAAAATGTTGTCAAAGTTGTGTCTTGTCTTTCTACATGCATTTTTCCAGATAAAACTACTTACCCTATAGATGAAACTATGGTAAGACATTTCATATATATGTTATTTTTAGTGGTCTTCAAAGTATTTGTTGATAGGTGCATAATGGACCACCTCATCCTTCAAATTATGGGTACAGTTATGCTAAAAGATTAATAGATGTTCAGAACAAAGGTTATTACCAACAGCATGGAAGACTTTACACAAGTGTTATTCCATGTAATGTATTTGGACCTCATGACAATTTTCATCCAAGTGCTAGTCATGTGATTCCTGGATTAATAAGAAAACTATACGACCTTTTGAAAGATGGCAATTAACTTTATTTCTCAGAAAGAACTTTTAAAAATATTCCATAAACTGAACTTAAGCTGAAATTACTTTTATTTCAGGTAACACAGAAGATAAAGTTTTCAAAGTTTTGGGCACTGGAAAACCTTTGAGACAATTCATATATAGTCTAGACTTGGCTAAACTGTTTGTATGGGTTCTTCGTGAATATGATTCTGTGGATCCAATAATTTTATCAGGTAATATTTTTTTTACATACATGTAATATTTCTTTGTTAACGAAATATTGAAACAAATATGCTATTAAAAATTATAATGAATTACAGTTGATGAATCCCAGGAGGTGACTATAGCTGAAGCAGCTGAAGCACTGGCAGAAGCCTTTGATTTCAAAGGTAAAATAGAATTCGATACATCAGCAGCTGATGGTCAATACAAAAAAACGGCAAGTAACGCTAAGCTCAGGCAGTTTTTACCGAACTTCCGTTTCACACCTTTCAAACAAGCTATCAAAGAGACTGTTGATTGGTATAATGCAAATTACGATACCGCTAGAAATTAAATGAGTATTTTAGTATTTAATTTTAATCATCTAATCATCTAAATACGTTATTTTTATAAAAAGGAAAATTTGTATAGAAAATTATAAATGTATTTTTAATGAAAATGTATTTGTATATGCGTATGTACATACTTATTATAAAAATAAAAAAAAAACTTTAGTGACTTCTACAATTATTTATCAAATACTGTATGCCTTTATCCATTATCGCATACATGAGTGTGTATAAATTTTGTTAGAAGTAGTTTTATTTCAGTATTCTGAATACTTTATTGCAATAACTTTACTGCAATGGCGCTTTTATCAAGATAACGTACATAAATATTCTAGTATCTTTCTCTTAATCGCGATACTTAAAAACCGTTTCGTCAATCAAATTCACGCGAGCAAGAAATACATTGCCACGGGAGCGAATCGTACCCAATAAGACAAAAGCCAATGGTCCTCGGGTCCTTCTAAACCCAATTCTCCCGCGAGCTATAGAATTAGAAACTCATAACTATGACAAAAGCGAAATTTGTCGCGTTACACACAGTAGCAGCAGCAGCAGAGCAGAGAAGCCACATTATTCGCATGGTTGAGATTGCTTAGAATTTTCAAAAGCCCGTGTGAGAGCGTATTTGGAGCATATATATATAGATATAGAGAGTGAAAGAGCCTAGAGGAACACTGAAACGCTCATTGGCTAGTCCTATTGAGTTGAAGCGAGCATTGTTCGGTGTATAGGTACTGGCCATTGTAAGCACTTGATTGACAGTGCGCACGGACGAATAAGTGAGCATAACTCATTCGGTCCACTTGAGCTTAGAGAGCGTGTGCCAGCAGATTTTTTTTTGTTGTGTTCTTACACTTTTTGGATTTGATTAGAACAATGAACTTTTTTTCTTTCATTTCGATCGCAGCAGCCGATTATACACGAGGGTATACCTAAAGTAATGGGTTTAGATGATAATCGAATTTGGTTCGATTTGCTAAATTCAAAGTGTTTTTACAAATCGACTTTGGTCCTCCTATATAAGCTTTATGCATAAAGGCTAGTAAATTAAATTTCGGCCTTTTTATATCAATTGTATATAGAATCTACTTGAAATTATGATTTTGCCTATATCTGATACAATATAATATACCCAAGAATCTTTGTGGCACAAATAAAAGAAGATATACTCTTTCAAGGAGATGAATTTTGATGAGAATCGCGGACAAGAGAGAATGCTAAAAATTTCGATATAAGAAAGAAGGCGATCTCCACAAAAGCCAAAGTCCTCCACATTTTAAAATATGTATATCACGTTGCAACATGGATTCGCTCGATTCCACACACCGCGTCTGTGTATATATATACAATATAGAAGCTAAGCACGTAATACGAGGCGAGATATGCAAAATGTATTATAAGAGGGAGCCGCGAGAGAGACGCGAAATATACGACGTGCCATCGAAAAATTTACTTCCCCGACATTTCGAAGCTATCCATCTCGAGTCGCTCGCGCGCGCAATTTATATATTGCGTGTAAGCGCGTGATGTATTCGCAGCAGCCCCGGGTATATGCGAGCTATTAAAGTTTAATTCTTTAAATTTAATGCCTTTTGCCTTTTGTGATGGTATTTTATAAGTATATAGTAAAAAGGTCGGTGCGTTAATGAAGATTCCTTTTATCGGGGAATCTCGTATTTGTTGTATTGTAAAAATTTGACAAAAATCGAATCTCAAGCTGCTTCAGCTTCTTTTCCATATGTGTATTTAGTTGCAATATGTTCCGATTCCGAATCTGCAATTCAAATTCGCAGCTAAATATTTTTCACGTGCCCAAATCTAAACTGCCGCATTTTCGTTGTGCACACGCACAAAACAGTCGACCGACATACAGATTGTAGCGTGCGAATAAGGGGGCGAGACGCGTCGTCGCCAAATTAAACCTTCCTCCCCCTCTTGTCTGCTTTTACATAAACGATAATTGTCCCTCGCGCCTACTCCTACTCCCCGAAATCCCCGAAAAATGGTTTGCCTTCCATTTCTCTTTTCCTCGGCTTGGCGGACGAAACAAAAAAAGCATCGCCGTAGGACGTGAAGTTTATTTTGAAAAGGCTTTATATTCCGTGGACTCTCGATCGATATCTGTTTCGTTATTATTTTTTGTTAATCGCTCGCGGGTGTACTTGTTCTTTTGATTTACGATGACGGATTGCGGATACCTCCAGGACGCGACTAGAAGATTTTTAACTCTGAAGGATATACGCGAACGGAGATTTTTAATAATCGTGGAAAATTTTTAAACGAACCATTGGACCTTCTCGTGAAACATATTGCGACAATGCCATTCTATTTCATATTCCAGATATGCGCGAATGGCAATAAAAAAAAATGACACGGAAACGAGGAAAAGTAATTGAGAATACAGTCCGAACCACCTTCAAATTTAACGTGCGACTACGTGAAAGCCGTGACCCAAATATCGCAATTCTCGTATCAAACGACAAAATTCAATCGCTAGGCTCGAACTCCGAAAAAATAATATAATAAACGCGCGAATGTACTATAGCTATACATATATATGATACAGATTCATTGGCATGCACAGGTTGTATATGTTGCGGTGGTTCATTATAGTTAACGCTGTGTTGTCACGTACGACCAGTTTACGCGATGCCCATCTTATCTAAACGAGACATATTTTCACAAGTGCAATACACAAGTATTATCTAAACGAATCACATTTTCATAAGTGCAGTACATAAGTACGAGTACATAAGTATAAAAGTTCCAAAAGTATAAAATTATCAGAGTAAAAAACGATTTTTAACACAATGTACGAAGTTTTTGATGCACGCAAGATTATACAGTTTAAGATAAAGGTTTCTTAAAATTGTTGAAAAATATTATATGTTGAAAAAAGATAAACTTACTCTGCACGCCCCTTTCCCAGGGCCTATATATACACACATTCATAAGGTGGATTAAAATAAACCTTTTGAAGAATACACGTCTACAAAGTGGAACAGACAGAATTCGAGTGGTAAGTTTCTGTAAGTTATCTGGTTCTATATTTCTAAGTGTATAGCCCCAACCAGCAAGGGTAACAAATGAGTTATCGACTGGCAGCCATCTTGGCAGTGCAATATTTTTTACTCTCGAATTTGGCGATATTATGTCTATTCTTTCTATTAACTTTAATAAGAAATAACTAAGTGAATAATTGTTAATTAGAGTTATTGATTTAAAAAACAATTAGTAGTAATTGATAAAATTAAATTTCTCTACTGATGTAGACAATGTTCAATCACAGATTTTTTGTTTATAAAATGCATTAGCTACTGTCTCCTCTAAAAATCTTTGAATTTTGAATAATAAAATACAAATAAGTGAATTATAACCGTCAATATGAGAAAGCCATGAAGTCCAGGTTTCTTCTTGGGCCACATGTTGTAGTCATGTAGCTTTGCTATATGATATACCAATGGTTTCAACGTTCTACTGTTAGTACCGGCAACAATAATTGTGTTTTGTATGGTATGATGTTCTTTGAAGCAATGTGTAACAGTAATTACATGTCTATCGCTAATAATAGAACCTCCGCAACGGTGGTGATTACTATCTGTATTTCTTATTGATACGAGGAATGGAAATTCATTATCTCCAGCATTCTCTCCGTGAACTATTGCATTACATTCAACTCCTAAAGATTTTTGAAATTCTATTGTAATATAATAATCAATAAATCTTTTCTCAAAAGGACTAAAATAAAAATAAAAATTAAACATGAGTTTATATGTGAATATGTAATAATTTATATGATTTAGTAAAATCTTTATTTATAATTTTCAATACCCAAATCCCTCTTATACTTGGTATTACCTACATCTCCAACTTTCATTAATTTTGTGGCTTCCTAATTTTAAAATCCCACTAGCCTTGACAATATTAAAACTAAAATATTGGCTTATATAAGTATAACCCTTACGGAAACCAACTACTGCCAGAACTACTGCTCGAACTACTACCGGAACTACTTCCATACTATAGTTCTGCTAATGCTGAAACTACTGCCGTAACTATTATTGCGGCAGTAGTATTTTGGCAACTACAGAAAAACTACTGCCAAACTACAGGAAATTTTCGTAAAACGTTAATAAAAATTCAATTTTCATAATTATTTAATAAAATTGAATGGGCTTAAAATTAGGCACTCGAGGGTGACCTGCTTCAGGTTTGGGGCTTACGGTTATGGTTTTGAGGTTATGGGCCTAAAATTGGGTACTCGAGGGTGATCAGCTGTGGGTTTGGGGCTTTAGGTTATGGTGTTGAGGTTACGGGCTTAAAATTAGGCACTCGAGGGTGATCTGCTGCGGGTTTGGGGCTTTCTGTTATGGTTTTGAGGTTATGGGCCTAAAATTGGGTACTCGAGGGTGATCTGCTGTGGGT
>UELU01142215.1:44680-101032 GCA_900490025.1 Megastigmus dorsalis
ACGTGCAGAGATTAGACGACAGTACACATCCAGCACAATGATGAAATTCTCAGCTATCTTTTTGGCCATGATTGGTAAGAGTTTTGTATTTTATATGATTCGATACCAAATTGAAAAGCCCTGTAAGAATTGGAGCCAATTATTTTCTGTTTTATAAATATGTAAAATCTGCATTTCTTATGCTTTACAACCTTTTTATATATAACCCTTTATGAACTCATTGTTAAAAATTATTTACCAGTTTCTAAACAGTTGAGAAGCTATCGATATTTTATATTACATTATACACCTGAAAGGTGTATATTAGTATAACATAAATTATATGTTATAAGTAAAATGAAATCTTTTTTTTTTTATTAATATTGATAGATTTTTTCACGTCTTAGTAATTTTCTAACGAAAATATTCATATATAGATAACCTTGTCGTTGTAAATGAATAAGAATTGATTGTTAACTTTAATTGAATATTGATTCCTGTATTTTGATATAAGCTGTTTTTAAGTAAATAAGTATAATGGAATATTAATAGTTTTTACATCATTCTTATTAAATCTTGATTTGTTTAGTATTCTCGTTGAGTTCCGTTGAAGGAACGGGCCAGCAGGTACAGCTGGAAAACGTGGGCTTGGAAAACTGCAACTGCATCGCTACTTATGACTATAGGCCAATGTGTGCAAGCAACGGTGTCACTTACTCGAACCCCTCTATGCTGATATGTGCTCAGAGATGTCTTAACAGAAGTGGTAAGAAGAAATTTGTGCAATTTAAAAAAAAAAACAGTTACTATGGATTTAATGCATATACTGATGGGATTTTTTTAATTTTTTTTCAGATGTGGTAAAAGTACACGATGGCCATTGCTAATAAGTCTATGAAGCACTTGGAGACGACATCTCAAATTCACCTTTTTAAACTATAAGACCTTGTTTACATAAAATGCTTTGAACGAGCTCTTTTTTTAACTTTAAGTGGGATTTACCTCAAATCTTGAAAAAATGTATTTTAAGATATTTTTACACTACTTAGTTTAATAAAGTATTATTTAATAAAATAATTTGTCAACTTTTTTATTTTCTCTAATTATATACAGATTTCTGAATTAGGAATTATTACAATAGATTTTAAAACGTTTTATATATGAATTTTAGTATCTGGTATGTATATAGTAATTTTGTGTCTTAAAAAGGAAATGACACAATCAACGAGATTTTGAAAATCAAATGACGACACCTAATTTCCATACAACATAATTTTGTTAAAATAATGTAATGCATATATTATTATTTTATTTTTTTATCCCTAAACATATAAATTTTGTTATAACAATGTTACTATATCATTATAATTCTGTAATGTATGTGTAAAGACATTAAATATTAAAAACAAAACGTACATAGTCTGCCATATGCTTAGTATATCCAAGTAGAGAATATGGGAAGAGACCAATTTTTGAAATTTCTTTTAACTTATTTGAAAATTAGTTTCAGTTAACTCTTCTGTATGGTTCACTGGAAAAGTAGTGAATATACACTGACTTTCAGGCAGAAATCTTGTTTGCACTAATTTCGAAGTAAAATATCACTAACTCAAGTTAAGAAAGTAAATTTCAAGTTAAAGAATCGAATTTATTTTACAGCAATGTTTTAAATATTCTCTAAATATATAGGTTCAGTACCTATATATTTAGAGAATATTTATTATATAACCTACCTTCTGAACAGTACATTTTATTTTACTCTCGTGAACCTCCTCCTTTGTCATGTCTTGATTACTTAGTCAAATTTTTTTAAATAAAAGGGATAGTAATACTAAATTCAAAACATATTCAAAAATAAGTTTCGACAAATTTCTTACTTGTAAACTGATTTTGGACTATACGATAGGAAAAGCAAATCATAATAATTTTATAATAACAATAAATAGTTTTTTTGAATGTCAGTTTATTTAATTCGTATATTATAATAATTTTAGTTTCATCGTTTACTGTACTGGGTGTACAAGTTTTATCCACGAGGGCCTGGCATAGAAGACATTCCTGACATGCTCGACATGTTTGGTGTATTCGTTCGACGTCCCTACGATAACAATTAGGTGTTTTTCACTATATTAATCTGATTATTTTTGACTTTATTTTGACTAGTTCAGAAAATATAATTAACGTTTCGATTCATCTCCGATGCAAAATCGCGACTAGTCAGTGAATTTTAAGTTGATCAACAGTAATGGAATGCTAACATTTTTTACTAAATTCATTGTTCATACCGATTGCGACTGAGGCATTTGAGACGACTGCATGCCACCCATCATACTTCCAGCGGCTTTCATAGCTGTTCCAGCGAATTGTCCCGCAGAGCCAGCCAGTTGGGACGGAATGGAGGACATCATGGAAGAGGTCATTTGTCGCACCACCTTTCGTAAATAATCTATAGATCTTTCAACTTTTACGACTTTACAATTGTTTTTAACAATTCATCAAAAAATCTGAACGTTTTTTCGCAAAGTATAGAATAAAATGGTTGACGGAATATATAAAACTGACGAACTGTTACTTTTTTACGCTCTGCTTTTTCGATTATTTTCAGTATGTACCTAATTATGGACAGTTAAAATAAAGAACAAATGATTTTACTCACTCGGTGCTTTGGTCTTGCGCCTGATGGTTTGCATTCGGTAAGCTGTAAGTGTATTTGCAAATGGTATAATAATATTACAAAAGATAGCGGTATAAAATTAAAGTAAATTATTGAATATTACCAGAAATATGAAAAACGCGATAAACAAGATCGGTTTAAGCATTGCGGTTTAATTTTCTACTTTGTATCGGTATTGGGCTTGCCTCCTTAGATACTTAACTGCACAGCTCGTACTCTCCACTTCGCCTTTTTATATTGCCCCGCCAAATTTGCATCCCATTAAAAACTCGGCCATTTTTGTTTTCTATAAAAACAGGACGTTACATATATTGTATTATTTCGCTGTCATGCTTCTGCTCTAAGAATCAATGCTAGATTTAATGGCGATTAATTTACTCGTGTACACTTCAATTATGTTGCGTGACTGAAAATGAACTTCCTGCATAATATTGACGATCGCGCCATTTCTCTCGCTGCATATATTATACGATTTATTGAGAAAAAGAAACATTTATGCTCGAAAGGAAAATAAAATAATTTTAGAATATGGGTATAGAGAAATTTTACATCGACTCAATTTTTTAATATAAAGTGTTTATATAATAATGTTTTGGCATCATAATTTAAATTCTTAAATCAATATATACTACTGTAGCGCAAAGCGATTACGAAAATCGAGTTTCAAAAACTCAATTACTTATATTGTGACGGCGGAAGAGACACATTTCTAGGGAACAGGATAGAAATCGATAGACGCACAAGTTTTCTTTTAATAATAATTTATTTTCAAATCAACATTTACACATATAGTTAAAATTTGAGACTCTTAATTGCTTCTCATTTTGTTGTTAATCCAGCTGACGAAGGACGATACCTTGGTGTAGACAGATGGGCTGCCGGCGCCGCAAGGAATGGATCCCCACGAGACGACACCAACGATCTCGGAACCGCTGATCAATGGGCCACCAGAGTCTCCCTAAACGAAACAAAAGAAAACACGCGTTAGAATTCCATATGCATCCTTGATCGTTAATGTACTCGATCTATAATCTAGAAAAGATTCAATTTTCCTAAGAAAACTCACACTGCAAGCGGACTGTTTGGCACTTCCAGCACTGGTGCAGACGTTGGTAGAGTGGACGATACTAGCCGAGGTAGGATCGTATTGTCTAAAGGCTTGCTTGCACGCATTGGAGTCCAACAGTCTGAGCGTGACAGTTTGGAGGATACTGGGCATCAGTGGCTGTGAGCTTCTTGAGTAGGATCCCCAGCCTGAGAGGACAGCCGTACCGGTCGGTTCGCTACCTTGGGCTGGCAGACTGATTGGCTTGACGTGCTGGTTGAACTTGAGGGGACGCGACAGCTTCAGCAGGGCGATGTCGTAAGGCGCCACTTCTCTGTATAAATATCGATGATATATACATATATATATAATATATATAATTTAAAGTATATAATTTGGGAGGAATTTATTCTGCTCACCCTTTGTACTGCTCGTGGACGAATACACGCTGTACCGGGACCGTCTGCTCGTTCGCCTCTGTGGCCTTGACGTTGTGCTTGCCGGCCTTGACCACAATGCCCCTGCCGCTGCCTATGATGCAGTGACCCGCCGTCAGTATCCAGCTCTCCGAGATGATCGAGCCGCCGCAGAAGTGCTGACCCGACAGCTGCATCGAGACCTGGTGCGGGAATTCCCCCTGCGCTGCGTTCCTGCCGCCCACTACGCGGTTTTTACGACCCCCCTCATTGATGGGACCTGTTGGACCATTGATTCTTATGTTAAACGCTTGTGTTTTATTATATATATATTATCTTAACTATCTTTTAACTTGTTGTTTATTGGAAATAGTCGATTTGAGAATTGAACGATAATAATAGTTGATTTGCGTCACTTACTAGCTGAAGCCAAAGCCAGAAGGCAGGTAACGAACACGATTTGGAAGAACATGTTGGCTGAGTGTGCTAAACAGTTCCGGGCCGACAGCTTTTATACCCGAAAGCAAGAAAAACATTGTGAATGAACTGCATTGTACACGCAAAATAATTAATACGTGTGTTAAATGAACGGGACTATCTGGTCGTATCGCGATTAATAAATTTTAATCAAACATATACAACTGCAGTCGGTACAAATATGTGCGTTATTACGCTTTCTGATATATTCATGGATTTGTTTTGATTCGTTAACGCTTGTTATATGTATATCGATAAATTATATTATTAATTTTTTCAGATTCAGATATATCTTTTTTTATTTAAGTTGGTGTGCATGTTATATTTTTAATCTTAAAGGAAGTAAGGTATAAAAATATTAAATGAAACTTTATGTTTCGTCAAGACCTTCAATTTTCGGTTGGATGATTGATTGATTGTTTGAGTAATTATATTGATGCGTTAATATTGTTGTTTTTTCTTACGCATGCCTGTGCACTCTAATTCGCTTACTATATGTATACTTGAACATACGCATTAATTCCTGATTGTTACTTAGAAGAGAATTATTTATCGTCGCGTATGAAATATCGAACATATTTTTTTAGTTTTGTATTTGCACGCACTGAAAGGATTACCATGTAATCACTAATAAAAATCCATTAGAATTTTTTGAAGTTATATTTAAGATAAGGCTGAAAAGATGTTAATCATTGCTGTAAATGTATTAATCACATAGTATCCGTAGAGTTGCAATTTACGCATTTTGCAAAATTTAAGTGTAATTTTACGCATAGAACGTATCATAGAATACTGTTATAGCAACACGGCGTAATACTTTGCACTCTCGTTACGCAAATTATACTGTTATGATGTATCAGCATCAGTAGCACATTAGGCCATTTTGTTTTTAAGATTAGCAGTGTCGAAATTGCATAGAAACATATAAAATAAGTTAATGCTTTTTTTTTTGCTACAAGCTTTGATAGATGTTACTACACTTCGATGCAGTCTGATAGATTTCCAAAAATCGATAACAATTAAAATTTTTGTATTTCTTTATGTAAGCAGCTTCACACTTTTTACACATTGAAGAACAATTCGTAATATTTATGTACATTTTTATTATTTTTGACAAAATGTATCAAGGATATGTTTATAAAATAAATAAATTTTTTTCAAATCGAAAATTATTCTATACATAAATGTACAAAATTTGTTAAAACGTACTTAAACATATATAAATATATCGAGTGTCAACAACAAAATTATTCAAAAAATTAACATTTGTGTAAACTTTGATACACATTCGTACACTTTCGTACACTCATACATTTAAAAATTTCCACTATTTCCACTAGTGTGACACATCAATATTTCGCATTTTTCACACCTTTATTTTGAGTGGAAAGCTTCGAGGTATGAAGAAGGACTATTATCTTAGCAAGTGTATCTTATAAAAACTGGTTACCTGATTATTAAAAATCTGAGTCTTTTCGGGCCCATAACTCGAAAACTACTCATAGAAACTCATTATGCTCATTGGGACTTTTGAGTAGGATGACAAGAAAAATATCTTCTAAAAGTTTCATCCAATTCTACCTAAAGCCATTTTCCATAAAATCTATACCGGGTTCTTCTTTATTCTTTCAAATTAATCAATTATATTTTTATTTTATTTTTATTTTATTAAATTTACGGGAACAAACCCTTACATGAATGAAAAATTTCTTTTACACTAATACAATCTAAATGTGAAATAAAGAATAATGGTTAAATACTTAACTTAACTATATAATATATTAATAAATAATATAAATTAAAATAAAGTAATAATAATAATAATAATAATAATAATAATAATAATAATGTGACCACTAATCCAGAGACAATATTAGTAGTGTTGCAAAACCGTTTCTTTAATATATTTTTTAAACGCATGTAGATTTGAAAATTAATTCAAATCAATCCTATGACTATTCCAAGACCTGCGAAACCTAAAAAGTGGGCTAAAGTAAGTAAATAAGGATTTACAATTAAACTCCTTTAAAATTCTAAATCTATTCTATTATTTTAGGTAATAATAATCAGTTAATTTCCCAGTCATAATAGCATCAAATAATTTCACAAATAAATTCATGATAGATATTGGTCTATAGTTTATAATATCATGCCTAGATCCAGATTTAAATATCGGAGTAACGTAAGATTCTTTCTAGAGATCAGAAAAGGATCCTGATTCAAGAGATTGATTGAATAAACATAGCAGAGGTTTTACAAGGGATCTTGAGCATGATTTGATAAAAACAGCCGGTATTAAAACAGGACCTAAACTGAAACAGACTTTTATTTTCCTTATAAATCTAACAATATCATCATACGAAATTCTAAGAGAGTCAATAGTATCAGCACTATTCAATAGCGCAAGACGTTCAATGAGATTATCACTATATGTTGATTGAAAAAATTTTGTAAATACTTCCGCGGTGTCTTTTTTTGTTATTATCAGATTGATTATCTAATGTCATATTCGATGGCATTAAATTATTAAATTTATTATAAATTATTTAGATTATTTATAAAAAACCAAAATTATTAGTATTTTTATGTAAGTGAGATTCTACCTAAGATGCATAATTGGCTAAACAAATTTTTGATAATCTCATGCATTTAGCACGAAGCTTTTCAAATAGCTTTTCAATATAATCAGACTCTAATTTAAATGCTTTCCATCTTTTATGCGCCTTCTTCTTTTGAATTATAAAGATTGTTAAGATCAGTACTACCTATACCATCTAGGGAAAGCTATACTACTAAATTGTACCTTTGGAACGTTTTTATTTACAACTTTACAAACACTTTCATAAAATTGATTTACGTTAGCCTGAATATCCTTAGAATTTAATTAGCTTTTCTAATTCGAATTCAGATGTTAACTTATTATAATCTGCCATTTTAAAATTAACTTGAATATTATCAAAATTTAAATTACGAGTTCTTGTCTTGCAAAGTACAGCCTCGAAAAAATTAGGTGGCTGGTGATTGACGATGTCAGCAAGAAAATTCAAAGAACAAACAATTTTTATAATTGACATTGAATTTTATTTTAATTTCAGTTCTTCCGGTCGTCGATTTTTTATAAAGGGATATTTGTTTATCGCTTGAAATAAACTTTCAAATATTTTACCATTTCAAAGATTAGACGCGAAGATAAAGTTAACTCTGACTTCTCAAAATATTAAGCTTGAGTTTATTGTTACTTTCGGTCTCAGTCAAATGACGTATTATTATAATTACAGTTATGACGAGTAAATTTTGCAAAACTACATCGCGGTAATAATTAAATTGCACTCGAAAGAGAATACTTAAAATATTATTGCATTATGACGACTTTTATCTTATCGAGTCAAACTGATATATTTGATTTTTATGGTAATTCATTTTCATTCACTAAGTATTACGTGTGTCATTTGTTACTTGTGGAAAAGTTGCATGACAATATGTCAGAGTACATACAAATTAAGTTTAATCTTTAATTTAGATATTAAGAAAAATCTAAAAATTAGGAATGAAGAAATAAGGGAAGGACTGATAATGAAAGTAGATCATAGTTTTGCATGCTCAAATTTCAATCAATTTTTCATATAAATAATATACTTTTTAGTTATTAGACATGATATTATCGATCCAATCGATGTAAGAGGAGACTTTGGTGAATGCCGATGGTGACTCTCCGTCACAAGGAATCGATCCCCAAGAAGTCACTCCAACCACTTCGCCGTTGGCTACCAATGGGCCACCCGAGTCACCCTATAAAATGCGAAAAAACCAAATGATTACTTTCAGCCATTGTGCAAAAGATTTCGCACGGCATCGAACGGAACGTGCATCCGAATCACTCACATTGCAAGAAGAGTAATGATCGCTACCAGGACCGGTGCAGATGTTCTTGTCGGTGAGCTCGAAGGGCGAGTCGGGACTGGCAGAGGCGAACATCTCGGTACAGGTGTTGAGATCGATGATCGGGAGAGTCGCGGCCTGCAGGTACGTAGGTGTGTCGCCGTCGTCGGTTCGGGAAGTCGAACCCCAGCCGGACAGAACTGCACTACTGGGTGGCTCGCTGCCTGCTGATGGAAGGCTTACCGCACCTACGTACGAGTTGAATTGCAGGGGACGCGCCAGCTTCAACAGGGCGATGTCGTATGGTTTCGCCGAGCTGTGCGCCAATAACAGAGTTATTATTTTCTTATGGTTTTATTCTTACTATTGACTTAATGGCAAGGTAACACGTTGGATTTAGCAATGTTATATTTGATTCTCTGAGATTTCTATACATTGATTAATAAAAATATGACAGAAATCGTTACTTTTTCTTTGTTTATGGTCTATACAAAAAATCGGAAATCTACCTTATATTAGAAATTTTATTGTTATACCGTATTGCTGAATACTTCATCGATGCTTTAAAAACATTATGTTTATACATATAAAAATATTGTTTCTCTTAATTTTTTTTTAATTATACTTTATGCAAAGTTGGAAAATTTTCTGGAATTTGTTAATAGGCTGTACGCAGATTTATATAGAATTTATAAAGTAATTTCTTACCCAGAGTACTTTTCGTGTAGGAAAGCCTCAGCGACAGGTACGGTCTGTTCGCTGTCCTCGGTTTCTTTGATGTTGTGTTTGCCAGCGACAACCGTGAGATCGCCCTTGTTCGCGCAATGAGTTGCTGTCAAGACCCATTTCTCACTTATGATGGCACCACCGCATAAGTGCGACGAACCGAGTTGCAACGAAACCAGATAGGGAAATTCACCCCTCGCTGCTTCGCTTCCTCCTACTATTCTGTACTTTAGGTTTCTCGGCTTGGCATATTGACCTATTGCATTTGCACAGATTACCGACTGTTTCCAATTTATCTTACATTTAATAATTCTTAATTGTATCAATTTTTTTTCTTTGGCATTCTTTATTATTTGAATAAAAAACCAAGCTCTAATAAATATTTATTCAAACGATTTATTTCAAAATTCAAATCTCGAATTTCTAAATTGAGTAATTTATTTTTAAAAGTAAATTTAGTAGTAACAACATAAATTTTAAACCTTAGATTTTTAAATAGTAACTATAACCTAAGAATTGTGCAAGAATTTTTAATAAATAATTTTGAAATTTCAGTTATTATTTTGAAAATTCGTTTATTATATTCAAAACTATTAATAAAAATATAGTTTTTGTAATTAATGCACAAGTGCTTATTTCTATCACTTTAAAGTTTATATACTTTTTCGATTATATTCTTAACACTTAGAGGGTGTTAAAAACAATATTAGATACTATTTTATTGAAAATATAAAAAAAATTTTAATAAAAATTCTTTGAATACATAGTCTATCGATACAAAACTTCCTCTCTGAGGATGCAAAATAAGTTCTGATAATTTTCATCTTCCCTTCAATTTAATAACATTTTATCTCAATATTTAATAATAGCAATAAATTTTAAAATCAATTATCTTGTTAATTTTGGCTATGTAATTTTAGTATTAAGAAATAACATTGTGGGAATAGTAGAAGTCTTTGTTTTTACAAAACACGCAGGATTTTTTAACGCAAAAAAACAACTTTATGGTACAATTATTCTAAACGATTAGCGCAAAATACTGTTGCATAGAAAATACCTTTAAGAAGAAAAAGTATGTAAAAGAGACTCTAGCTACTAACTTTTTAAAAGAGAAACCAGAAAATATTGCACTACACGTATATCTTTAAAATTGCGTACGCTGGAAACAACAGTATCTCTTTCAATAATAAAGACACGCGCTTAGGTTCACCGCGCACCATTATGTATTCCACGTTAAGGATTTCACAAACTGCGCATACAGTCTTCATTTAAAAAAAAAAAGTTTTTTAATGTAAAAAGCAAGCAGGGTTTTAACAATTCTTACTCTATAGGTTTATAAATTATGTTTTAAACCAAAGTTTATGCATAAAATTACAAAAAATTAAATAATAACAATTTACATCATGCATTATTACTTAAGCAAATGCAGAATTTTTAAATAAAAACATCCATTCAAAGGTAGAAAATAATCTTATAGAAATTCAGAGTAAAAATTTACTTTATTTTAATTGTCATATTTTTTAACTTTCAACATTCATTGATGGCTGATTGAGTGCAGTGTAGAGAAATTTACGCCACCACTTTAAAAATCAAAATAGTAAATCTTTCAGATCCATTCTATATTTTTGCAAAAGCATTTATCGATAAGACAACTATTCAAAGCAGTTCATCAATATGATTTGTAATAGTTTAATTTAAGCAATTGAATCCACTTATTTGTCGAAAAAATCACTCACCGTACGAAGCTGCCAAAAGACATTGGAGCAAAATAAACTTGAAAGCAGCTTCAACCATAGCGGCAACTCGATTGTCGATCGTCCTCGCGACTGAATCCTGTCTCTTCTTCAGCTGGACGTTCAGCGGACAAATGCACTCTACTCCGGTGAGCGACGACAAATTTAAACTATCCGTGCGATGAGCAGCTAACGCCGTATAACAGGACAACAAAAAATGCACGTCGCGCGAATCGAGACTACGGGACCACTATAGACCGGCTCGGCGCGAGAGTCTGTGTGTGTCTAGGCCAACGCCGCCCAGCGCAATAATCCGTACACACGCACAACAATAACGGCGCAAAGTGTAAAAGCTGTAAAAGTTTTTACCA
The DNA here is from genome assembly GCA_900490025.1 of Megastigmus dorsalis. Classification (NCBI taxonomy): domain Eukaryota; kingdom Metazoa; phylum Arthropoda; class Insecta; order Hymenoptera; family Megastigmidae; genus Megastigmus; species Megastigmus dorsalis. The sequence goes on from UELU01142215.1 coordinate 55,981, forward strand.
ATACTTCCGCCAATAATCCGCCCCGGAACGAGTGATTATACAATTATGGAGATTTTTCGCATTAACGGTTATGGGAGAATAATACGTGCGGGTGAACGGGACATTATATTCTTAATTGCCGCGGAGACGCAAGACGGTGGAGGGATATTGTATATACGTTTTTCTCGGAAAAATGCTTGGCAAAAAGGAATTAGCATCTCGATATTTTATAGAAAAGAAAAATAAACAAAACAAGAGATACGATACTGCGCGTTGCTTTACGCGGCTTGCAAACTCCTCGTGGACAATTTTTTACCATTGTCCTATATTCGCGATAATGCGAGTAATTAGGGCTTTTGCATAAAAAGTGCAGATCTTCTGTTTTATTGCGACATCGACATAGCTGCCGTTAAAAGAAAACGAATATAGCACAGAAAAGGTCATTGTTTCTCTTCTTCGTTTTGTTTCTTGAATTACGAGCGTAAAATAATTATTGTAATTTTTTTTTATTAATATCATTTTTTTTTCAATAAATGAACTGAATTTATAACATGTATTTTTTAAATTTACGTGGCGTACGTACAACTGCGCGTACACAATTGCAGTATAATAATATTACAGTATAAACTTTTTTGTTAATTGCACCTACATTCCAAAGCATAAAATTTCGTATTCGTTCAAGTTTTCCAGTCTCTGTATAAGTACGTGTGGGAAAAGAATATAGAGTGCGAATTCAAAGAATAATAAAAAGGCATATACATTCAAATTGGCAGATTTCGATCGACGCGCTCTATATTAAGAAAACGCGGTGTACCGAGCGGCTCGCAGACTGAAAAAGTAGGCGTCTAACAAAAGTAAGAGGCTTTTTTCACTCCGAATTGTAAACACAATGTGTGTGGAATTGATAAACAGTAGTTAAAAATTTGTTATACATATTTATATTCCTTCGCTGAAAGAAATATTCACATAAGAATCAAAATACTGGCATAGTGAATTAGCATATTTTCTTGTATAATTTGGTACGGACAGCATAACATTACTAAAATTAATTGTAGTAATAGTAATTAGGCTTTAGTTTTTATAAATCTTTTTTTTTTATTTTATTGTCAAATATATTTCTATTACAGATCCCTTTATTCGTGCAGCATTATATTTGTAATCCAATCAAGGTAGGACTCGACTTTAGTGTACACCGACGGCATTCCGTATTTTCCACAAGGACTCATGCTCCATGAACTCACTCCGACAACTTCGTTCTCTCCCTCGGCATTCCTTCGTATCAGTGGACCACCAGAATCTCCCTTTAAATTGTGCATATAATTTGTATTTCAATAGAAAGCGGTTATCAGATTTATTATACACAGAGAGCGTGTTATTGATATATACATATATATATATATATATAGTGCTAGATTTATAGAAATGAGTTCGATATGCGTATTTGCATTACATCTTGTTTATATAGCAATAATCATTAACACTCATAACTCCGTCGATACGTCAATTCGATCAATTGTAAATTTATTATCATCATTCAAACACAAGCTATATGCGTGCGCATATATATTATTTATCGAATTAATTATGTGCTCAGTCGTCTACGCGGAACTGTCATTTATAATACGCCAATTTCTTTTTTTTTTTGTTTGTGTGACACTTACACCACAGGAAGAGAATTCCTCGCGTCCAGCTTCGGTGCAAATATTCGTCTGGTCGTCGATGGCGAACCCCGAATTTGGGCTCACTCTTGTAAACAACGATCTACATTGGTCGGTGCTCAGAATGGACAGTGTAACTTTTTGCAAAACACTTGGCATGTCGAAATTTTCAGTTCGGGAAATCGAACCCCAACCGGATAAAATGACGTCTCCGGTTATTGGGCTATTACTTGCCATAGGAAGACTAATGGGTTTGACGAAGCTATTGAACTTCAAGGGTCTCGCCAATTTCAGCATGGCGATGTCGTACGGCTTAAGCTCTCTGTTATGCAGAAAAAGATATAGATGTATATTTATATAGAAGGTAAGTAAGCCCGATCGACATGAAGAAAACAAAAGCCAAGCGTTTACCCGAGGCCCGTTAATCATCCAGAGGATGAATTTAGATTTTTACGTCGAAAAATTAATGTACAGGGGACATAAACTTTACTTATACAACATTTTTAGTTTTCATTTTACCCACCCATGGTACAATTCGTGTACGTAAAGATTTTGAACGTCGACTTTTTGTTCACTACTCTCCCAAGCGTTAATATTGTGTTTTCCAGCTTTGACGACGAAATGTTCTTGCCTGTACGTCAGACAATGTCCAGCCGTAAGAATCCATTTCTCGTTTAGGATGGCACCGCCGCAAATATGCTTTTCGGGCCATCCAGTCTGTACAGAGACCAGATGTGGAAATTCACCATTATTAGCCCTCTCACCCCCTACTATACGATGCTTTGATTCTCCAATAGATGCGACTTAAACAATCGTAAAATGTTGATTAGATTATTTAGTATAGAATTATTATATATTCATATCTATTCTTATTGTTGTGGAAAGTAATGTTATATGTATATTAATTTTATTTACCGATCTGGACGAAAGCCAAGAGACTTATACAATTAACAATCGTGAGACTCATTCTGGATTGAAAGTGAATCAAACTGCTCACTGTAAGATTAACTTATATAGCTATTTTTGCGGTCTTGTGTAACAAGTAATGAGTGTTAATAATTAATAGTTGAAACATTTTTATTAGTCCTTTGCATTACAGTTACAGCTGTTAATTTACCTTTGGTGATATGAAATATTATAGCACAAACTATCACAGCAATCGATAGATGAAGTCATCAAATTCTATTACAAAACTAATGTTTGCCAAAGCAGAAGTGTTATTTCGGAATTCGTTCGGGTGAACTTTACGATGCACCAATCGTTTATTTAACCGATTAATATTTTTCAAAAAGATTCAATGTATAAAGCTAACATTTACAGTCAATTAAATCTTTTCTAATTTTTGAATCAGACTTTAACGATAACGCAATGATTTTGAATGGAAATTCTATCAATTACTGATTGACAACTAAGTACATACGCCGAGATTTTTCAAGCAATTTATTCATACGTTTTCTTAAGCTTATAAAATTTTACGTGTAATTAATAGATTATTAAATCATGCTGATTCGGTTGTTTGCTATAGTAAAACCAAAACCAACAATTACTTTTTGAATTTTGAAAACACGTGCAAGTACATTATTATAGAGGCAAATTTTATTTTTTCAATACTTTTCTTCTGTTACGTACGATAACTGAGACGAGAGAGAGAACGGTAAAATCAGTAATAAGTTAAATAAAAGGATTCTCTCTCTATGTGGATTCGGTATCGTCCGACTCTCCGGGAACTTAATCCGGAAAGGAATTTGTAAGGGCGGGTAAATTAAGTGACCCAAAGGCTGGATAACTTTATACTTAGTTTGTTCCCTATACGATAAACGCGTCGAGTGGTTTTTGTTGCGTTGCGCGGCGATCGGTCAGTCGTTTCTCGTTCAGATGTTTAGTCGTTCTCCTCGATGCGGCCCGATGGGGCTGCTTTTATCGTGCTTCATTGGAGGTAGTGGAAGTGTAAAAATCGCCTCGAGCGATTTTTTGTAGAGTCGGCAATTTGACTGTTGCCGGGTAGAAAAGTGCTGCGTCTGCTGACGCTTGGATTTTATGGGGTGGTTAGCCACGAGTTGCGCTTCTTTGGAATGCGGCGATGTATGACGCATTTTATTGCGAAATAATATTTGCGCGCCAATGAATAAAATAATAGGACAGCTGTGTCCTATGTAACACTTCAAACATGATGTCTATATTTCAAAATAGATAATAAACATTTAACTTACAAAAAAGTTAAAAAAAAAACATAAGCGGTATCGATTCAAATAAAAAATCAAAGTTTTCAGTGTGTGTGTCATGGCATTTATTTTTATGAGAATAGTTGCCAACTTAAAAGTTAATATGATGATGCGAATTATATAATATCGCTGATAAATAACATCCGAAAAGCTGCCGTTTGCGGTTGATAACGGTTATTCCGTTATTAAGCATAGGGAACAATAAACTGTTTTGATGTCCCTTCAATTAATGGGTAAAATTCTTTTTTATATTAAACTTTTTTTTATGCTCTAGATGATATTGCAAGTTTAGTACGTTACTCCTGAAATTTTATTATGAGCAAAAATTTAAAGTCAAAATTTACCAAAACACATCAGCTATACTTACTACGGACTAAAGAAAAGTATATACAATTTAAAAATATAAGACTTGAAAAAACAAGTTTGAAAAATTGAAAATTTGACTGCAAAATGTAACAGTTGACTGTTTTATTGCGTGTAAAAAGTGTAAATCATAAGTCACAATAATAATAAATCGTAATGTTGACATTGAAAAGTATGTAATCTTGTCATAATTGAAAGGAATTGAACTGTAAGCGATGAGCGCATGTGAAGCGGATACATTCGATAAATTAATTGTCGCTGCAGTCAAAATGAGCAAAATTTTAATTCACGATCTTAATAGTAACTTGATGACTGTCTATTTGCGTTGCGTATGCATGTAAGTGTGTAGTCTGTACTTACTCTTGAAGACTTTAGGTAATTCCACTTTATCGTATATCGACAAACTTTCGACATCTGGCCAGACATCCTTTGTGTGATTGATCCACGTAACTGCGCAATTATTTATTAAAATATAACAGTATTATAATACTCAAAAATCGTAAAATGAAAAAAAGTTGCTGAGTATGTTTAACCATTTTTTATTTTAAATTTAAAATATTCAATATTCTTAAATATGTATTTTTTCTACTCTCGCAACCGGAGATATAAATCGAATTCAAATAGGTTTTATAAATACACTGATTACGAATTTAAATTATTGAAAAATGAATAGATATTTCTGCCATCACAATCAACACCGTATAAAATAGATCACTGGTCAATAGCCTCTGACGACTCTCGAGAAAAAAATAGAGAGGCACATACAGTAGTGCAGAGTGTAAAGAATAGTGCAATATACGAATACATTCTTAGAAGGTCGTGCGAGTTGAAAATCAACAATAGTTTGATTGCACCGTAATAGATACAAGTTATAAGAAAAGATAATATACTATATTCACAAGTATTACATTTTTATTACAACTTTATTAAAGCAATAAATGTATCATTACATAGTAGCATCACACATGTATGTAATATTACAGAATAAATCCAGTTTATATTTTAATCAATATTAAATTTTAGTTCATTTGATTGGATAAGTGAAAATAGTACCATAACATAACTGTGTAAGTACAAATACAGAATGTTAAATTTATAAATTATATAGTTTAAAAACTTACAGCAGTTTTTCACTTTTAAAATCCGGAATTGCATATAAATGGCAGTTATCAATATTGTATTTCAACGAAAACATACTAATTTAGCAGTTTTTTCTAATACTTAGCATATAATATGCGGAGTTATAAAATAACTATTTTAGCAATTAAAATTACTTTAAGTTAAATAATATGTTTTTAGAAGTATGGAATACTAAACTACACATAGACTACTGTTAATTACTCCGTTAATATATAAATTTTTATTACTTTATTTTACAACTAAAATTATTTATTTATATGTTTAACTTGTATATTACGATTTACATAATTAAAGGAATACCAATTTTGTGCTTGATCGTTTGTGTATATTCCAGCGAAATAAGTTCAATTGGTTATGGCACTGGAGCCATATACAATTTAATCTCTTTTCATCAAAGTTAAATTTAAAATACCAAGTCACGATAAAATGATAATTGCAAACCATACACGTTTAAAGCATTCGAATTATGATAACCGAATACAAATACAGAGCAGCTATAGCCACTTGCTACTCTAAGAAATGCTTATAGAAGACCTATTGTTTCACAATTCATTAATTAACATCTATATTATGACTTGATAAAAATGAAATTAAAAATTATGCACTATACCATATATTCTTTATTTTAATAATTAAGTGTTGGTATCAATAGGAAAAATAATAATTAGCAACTGTAGATATATGAGTTGCATACTTTACTATGTACAATCTGATCACTTAAAATATTAATATCTATATAAAACTATTTTATAGTTTTGTTTAAAATTTGGCTAGAGCATATTTTTATGTACACTCAAAACTTAAAAGAGTAAAAATTTTAGCTAATAAGCTTAATTTGAGAATTTCATTCTTATAAAGGACTGAGAACTCAAAAGTCTATAAAAATAAATAAAAGTCCACTAATAGTTTACATATTTATAGGGACTAAATTTTTCTATTTCTACTTTATCTAAATAATCTTTTAAAATAGTCTTAACAGCCTTAAATTTGATATAAAGAATAAACTGTGATACTTCTACATTAGGAAGATATAAAGTTACATCTTGACCTAACGTGGATTATAAAAAAATTTAATTATCTCAAAAACAAAATATATAATTTGTTAAGCTACCATTGGTTCCAAGTCCGACGGTAGTTACGACGATACTGATAATTACAAACCGAGCCTTTGTGAAGCTTAATAGAATATATAAATATGTTATATAGAACATATCTATATGATGCTATAATATATAGCCATATTGAGTTATTTTATTATGTTAAACTCTTATAAACAAAGCATATGTAATCTTATCAGAGAATATTGTAACAAGGGTTTCTTTTCTTTTACTGGGTAAAAGTTAGAATATTAATAAAGTAGTAAATCAGCAGTTTGTACTTTTATAAGACATGCAAAATGTTTATTTTTGAGGTCAACATTTACTCTTTCAAGTTTTGAGTTTAATTTAAAAAATAGTTTGATTGTTTATCTAATCAAGGGACACATAATCCATTGTAAATCCCTATTAAATCGGCACTATGTTTCTGGCATGATCATGATATTGTTCTGTATCGTTTAGTTTAGGAAAGAAGTCGAAGATTCGGAGGCAGTCTTTCATAATACTAACGGTGTATTTCAATTAAAAGAATTTCGCCGACATCATTGGCTCTTGTATCATATATTATAAATTTTATTGAGATTTGTTGTATATGTAAAAATGATCTTATAGATTCTACATAAAAAATCATATCTAAATTATTTCGAAAAGAGCATACACAATATATAGAAAACCATGAGTAAATGTTTAAAAATAACCTAAATTTAGATAGAAATTTAGAATAATTTAATTTTTATATTTTGCACAAAAATCAGTTCTTTGCTATGATCACAGATTCTAATTTTGTTTGGTTTCTATTGTGACATGTTAATATGCATCAATATTTCGATAGTAATTATAAAAAAATATTTATTGAAATATTAAAATTGCATGCTTAACAAAATAATGATCTTAAGTACTCATTGAAGTTTATACATTAGAATATTTTAAGTTCATAGTAAAATTCAAGAGTTACATCATTTGCGAAAAATTTCTTTTTATTTTAACTATTAAATAAGTCACTCCAAAGGTTTTACGCAATCCATCCATATAAAATCAGATTTTTATTGTATTTTTATTAATTAATTGAAAAAAATTTTTATTGTAGTTTTTTCTTCAAATGGGTATGTTGACTTTTGCCAAAAAAATTACGGAAACGTTGAAGTTTATAAAAGAAAACAATTAGATTGTAAAATATCATTGAAGTCGATTATTTAATTGTTACTACCACGATTATTAGCATCAAAAAATATTTATTGTTTTTATTTTGTTTGAATTTAACACCTACATCAGACAAAATCATTATGGACATGAGTTTCTCGAAGCTTTTTAAATCGCTTCTTCATATAACCTTAAAAATTATTAAATACTTAATAAATACTAAATAAGACAAATTAAAACGAAGACAAGAAGACATGATTAAAAATAAAAGGTGGCCTTGGTATAGTGACCAACTATATATTAACATTTCTAATAGGTTCGCTCATGGTATTCGGACTCAGTCATCTTACTAGCGCTTGGACGTGGCTGCTGTTGTCCAGCGGCGGCTGGCTGTTGAAGATGACGCATGTGACCAGAGCGTCGGTGAGGCGTAAGGAACTCGAACATACTCTGGTTGTGCTGGGCAAGCATTTTAGTCAGTTCACAGGGCATCGGGTCTGTCCAAAAGAAATCGTGATTGAGCGCTGCGTCAGCGTCAATACGTTTGGTAGGATCGAGTGTCAGCAGTTTATCTAGTAGATCGCAAGCATATGCATCTTTGATATACGGCTTTAGACGTTCGATTACCTGCAATAGCGTATACATTTTTTAGAATACAGTGTTATTTATTTCTAGTGAGAAAATTCTTACATATAACGTTTTCCAGAAAGTACATTTTCAAGATAAAATATAATTTGCATGTATTGTTCATAATTGATGATTGTTCATCATTACTATATTTATTTTACTAATAGATGTTAATTTTTCTTTAACAGTACAAGACTAAATACACTATAAGCTGTTCATGTACAAGTTAACTTTTATAATAATATACATGCCTGCAAAAACTTACTTTTCTTTTCTGATGTTTAACAAGTTCCATTTTGTTAAATAACTCTAGTGATTCTACACCAGGCCAAACTTCTGGTGTGATCGAACCACACAACTGTGAAATAAATGTTAGCTGCATTTGTTCGGTACTACCTTGCATAATTGGTGACCTATAAATTGACCAAATGAGTTGTAATTGTACAAAAATTAGAACGTTTTAGATAAATATTAAATACAAAATGTGTTTAATCAGTTGATAGTACACATTTTTGAGAAAAATTATATTCGATAAGGAGTTTCAGCTATTCTCAGAAATCTATGCAATCAAAATACCTTGTCCACATTTCTGCCATTATGCATCCTGCACCCCACAAGTCAATTGGTGGTCCATAATTACGATCGCCAAGCAAAAGTTCTGGTGGTCTATACCACAGAGTAACAACTCGATTTGTATAGCGATTTGGTTGACCGTTCGCTTTTATACTGAAGGCTCGGGCCAATCCAAAATCTGCTAATTTTAAGACACCTTTTTTCGTTATGAGTACATTTGCCGCTTTTAAATCTCGATGTAGGATCTACAAAACATTCAAAATTGTGATGAGATTATAAAAGAATGTTAATTTTATTTTCTTAAAGTGTAAAGTACCTTATTGGTGTGTATATAGTACAAGCCATCCAACAGCTGATGCATAACTTTCTTGATTTCTCCCAAACTAAACTTGACATTAACGTTCGATAAAAGACCGGCGAGATCGTGTTCGCAAAATTCGAAAATGAGGTAGAAAGTTGATCGATACCGATTGTGAAGCGTTGCTGAAAAACAGAAGAAACAAAAATCTGATTAAAATGCAATGAAAATTTAAAGCTGTTTGGTTACCTTTTGTTCTGCAGATCTCTATTAAATGGACGATATTCTGATGCTTTAAAAGCTGTAATATTCTAATTTCACGGAGTGCCGTTATTGGAAACTGAAATTTCAAAAAATTTAGTTTAATAATTTATTATAAAAGTTCTAGCATGAAAAAAATTCATAATAATAGACATTATACAGAACTATGTGTGTGCTAAATTTCGAGGAGGGTTAGCGACTAAATAATCGACAAAAAAAGTTATGTAATTGAAAAATTAAGTATATGCGCTTGTGGAAGTAGGCGGTTTTAGATGTATAATTTCAACTTATCTTATACGTAAAACACGCGATCCTTTAAAAAAACTAGAGATACATATTGAAAGTTACAAAGAATTTGAATGTGTAAAGAAATCTGTCTGTTACCAATTGTTTTAAAAAGCTATTGAAAGATAGACGTCAAAATAAGACTATAATACAGTTATTCCATGTTTCCTTTTGTATATAAAGCTATCTACAAGAATAAAATTTTACTGTAAGCTATGATTATTACATCATTAAAGTAATAATATCTTCGGGAATCTTTTTAAGTTATATATAGATATATGTATATAACTTAGTATACATATAAATCTAAAAAATTAAAAAAAAGATTTTTTTAAATATTTGGAATCCCCTGAATCACCCATCATTTTCGGCCCTATATGCGGAGGAACCGCATTAAGAGAATGAAAACACTGTCAAGCAACTTACTCCTTCTATTTCATTGTCCATAAATATTCTTTTCATAGCCACGAATTTGTTTGTGCTTTCCCGATCTCTGGCTTTGAAGACCTCTCTGTAATTAAAAAAAACACATTAAATATAAATATTTAAAAAGAAAACACTATAGTTTTAACAAATTTTAATTTGCAAAATTACCAAACTTACCCAAATGTGCCTTGACCGATTTTCGCCACTTTTTCATATTTTGATATTAAATCGCAGAATTTGAATTCGTACGCTTCAACGTATTTTTGCTTCTCTCTCATATTCATCTTGCATCTAATATAAAATATAAATATAAATTTAGAACTTCCATTTGAATAGTTTCTATAACAATTTATTATCTATTGCTAAAAAGATCGTGTGAATTGTTCTTAATAATTATTACTGAAGTTTGGTTTGTAAATTCTTTCATAAAGTAAAAAAAAAATTTCAAACTCACCAAAGGTTTGAGAGCGGTTTATTACAAATAAAAGGATATTTTCTTTGAACAACAATGCAAATTATTATTTGATATAAAATTTATTTACAATCGACTAAGTACACGGAAAAAAAATTCGGCACGGAAAAAAAATGCCCTTGTACGGTTACAGTAAACGCACTGACAACTGTACACATGTGTTCGAGCGGACCTGCTTTTCGGTTTTCGACGACAAAATAAGTCCAAACTGAGAACTTAGGTAGACACATTAGATTAAGAACACTACTCCAAGCAAATTATAGTCGTATTAGACTAAACTTTACAGTTCGATTGCAAAAGCATATTGGGTTAATAAATTGTTTAAAATTTTTATATTTTCATTTGACTAATTTTATACCCACTTTATGCTTACATGGCAGTTTGATGTGCGTTTAGGCGATCACCGTAACCGAAAAAAAGCAAATTACAGCTAAATACCGGAGAGTGTAGAGCTATTTGCTAATATTAATACCGTGTAAAAAAAAATATTTAAAAAAGTTAACAATCCAGCTTGGTTTTACTTTATTTGGAACTATATTTTTACATTTAAATTTGCTAAAACATTATGATTTATAATATTGTGATTATATATACATTTTTGTAATATTCCTTTTCACTAATTATTTTATAGACGATATTTCTAATGCGATTTATGCTTTCATCTAGCTAACCTTCGCCGTACCAAGAAACGGGGATAACTCGACGACTGCATGAAAAATCCTTTATAAATTCCAAAATTTTATAGGATTCTCAGTGAAAACGGATATACAGGGGTTTTAAGGATCGCCGATTTCGAATCCGTCGTCAAAATTTAAAAATTCGGAAAAGACCTATGACGGGTACGTCCTATATGGCATTTCGAACTGGTAATTAAGCAATTTTTATACAACCTCTTTTGGTAAACTACAGTTATGCTACAAAAAATAGGCTTGTAAAAAGCGAAGAATGAATAGATGTGTTACACATATAAAAATTAAAACACCTTTAAAGAAAAAATCGTTCTTAAAACCTGTAGTCTAAAATTATTTTTCGTGTTTTTTCATTTTTTATTTTATGTTATCGGTTATTTTAGAATAAATAGCAGTTTCTGATTTAATAATTTATTTTAAAGAAATTGTTTAAAAAATTATTATTTCATTATTGTAGGTAATAATACTATTAGATAACTGTATTTGAAATTTAAAACTTTTGTAAAGTTTTTAAACTCTTTTCATACTTAATTCTTTTAGATAAACATGCATACCTACTTCTGATTATATTATATTTATATCTTAAAATATATATATAAAAGTTCTTGTTCTTACACGGATCCGAAAACAGTCTTATTTTTGACAACCTATGGACATCTGTCATCTGTAGATAACTCCAAAAAACTGAAGCAGTAAACTTGAAACAATATAGGTAATTAAAAGCAACAAAGATATTTAGAGATCTTAATTAAAATCTTTTGAGTAAAAAAGTAAAAAAACAGAACCGAACATAAGACATAAAATCTATCATAAATTAATAAATAAACGTAGCTGTTTCATCCGAGCATAAAGTACTCAAACTAATTAATAGCTAATACTTAATAAAAGACAAATTATTGAAGAAAAATACTTTTATAGGTTAGGAATATACAGACACATGCACGTAATGTTGATTTCCCTTGAGTTTTATATTGGATTCTGTTTCTCCTTTTCGTAGATTTAAAAAAATTACCCAGTAGCGAGATGAGCAATATATACATATTATACATATACGTAAACACATATGTATATATACATATACTAAGGTTAAAAAAAATTTAAATTCACCCTGACGTCGCCATCTTCCTATGTTAACACGCCCCCAACCGTTAATTCGGCTCTCAAATAGATGATAAAAGTGGAAAAAAGTTATATTCAAATCCAATCTATTATTTACACTCATTTTACTGCTCAATAAATCAAGATAACTCTGTACCGGTATTACTGCTCTCGTATTTTTATAAGTTCATGCACAACAATATTTAATAATAAATATACAAATAACTATTACCTGACATTGTTCACCACCATCGTTCTCACCTATCCGCATTCTTTGAGGTTATGTTTGATCGAATGACAACGTCATGCATGCAGCTGCGCATTGAGCTGGTGTAGAATTATACGCGCAAACTGTGTGAAATTTGAAATGTAAAATTGTCCAATTATGAAATTGAAATTATAGAAATAAAATTATAAAATTATATAGATAAAATTTTGTACCCCTAATGTTATTTACATAATTAATAAAAAATATAAGTAATTCTAGTACTTAGGTAATTAAAAAAAGTATTTTGTTTATTATAATCAATTTTATTTACAACTTATAAAGCACAGACAATTAGAATGATTCTATGATTGTTAATTAAAAATACTTAGGCATATTACTTTATATGTAAATAAATTCTCTAACTACATTGTAAATACATACAAAGGCAAATAACATTATTAGGTGAGATTAATAATACAAATGCTATACACGGAAATGCGAAAATATTTATTTATTATATAAAATGTCTTTAATTTATATAAAAAATGCACAAAAATAATTTACTAGTCTTGAGATATAGACATATATGTATAATAATCAGAATGAACATATTTTACGGTAATCCATACAGAAGATCCTTTCATGCTTTTTAACACTGCGCTGATATAGATATACACTGTGAAAAATATTTTTTTAACATTTATATATTTTTATATATAAGGACACTTTAGTGTATCTTTTCGAAATTCTTTATAATGTAACAATTCTTTCATAAATGAAATGTAACATGTTGCGGAGCATTAAAATCATACAACAGCATTTTCCTTTAATATATTTAATTTAATTCTAATGAAGTATATAAAGAGCTGTAAAAAAAGAGGAATTTTACAAGTAAAATTCACAAGTCATTTCATGTTTAAGGAACTATTTTTTTCGTCGTTCTTCGTCCATACGCACTATTATTTTGCAACTGGCTTAAACAATAATCTCGTCGCGTAGCACCTTAATATAACAATTAATATTTAATAAAGTATTTATATATATTTTTATAGTTATGTCCTAAATTAAACATAAATATGTACATACTGTCGCGTGTACATCTTGTGTAATACTCGTGTGCGCCACATACGGATAACGCATATATATAATTACATATATTGCTGACCTATCTTCGTAGTGGATCGTGTACGGATAAATATTTGCAAGAAGACAAATCGATTTACAGAGCTACATAACTGTTTTAAGTCGATCGACACCAACTGAACTATTTTTAAACAGATATAGTCCATTTAGAAATGGAATAATGTATTATCGGGTTCATATAAAGATTCTTCAGAAAATTCTAACATATTTATGATTCTAGTTATGAAACACTGAAAGTGAATTACAAAATTAGCATATAATTTAGTATTAAATTATGTGCTATACATCATTTAATAATTTATTTACAGGAATAGATACAGTGTACGAGGAAAGAAAAAATAAACTAATTTGCACTAGCATTTCAATTAGTATCAAATCGTCTATCAATTATTTTCTAAATGGACTTTAATAATTCAGAATTTAAATCATTAGCTCAAAAATTTGAATACTTATAGTTTTAGTGTCAATGACACCAATGGCATTACCGGTTTCAAATATTACAGAAATTACCAATAGCTGATTAAATGAGGTTATTTTATATCCAAACTATTGTTATCAATCTTTTTTACGTTGACATTTTTGAGCGTATCATGATTACAAACATTTTTTTACATCATTTTTTCCATAATAAAAAAAATACTTCAATAATAAACACAATTATATTATCAATAATAATAAATTCTAAAACAACAAGAGACGTAATGAGAAGAGAAAACAATTTTGAACTCGTAAACACGTGTAAGTCCAGTTCGCGAGATCGATATACACGTATAATATATGTATATAAAATAAAATGTGGAAGTCGTATTAGCGGCCGCCAGCACGTTTTTCTTATACATCCATTGGTATACGTTTATACTTAATGTTCTCCCTCTCTCTCCAGCCGCGTGTATACCACCACACGATATGCAGCATTCCCGGGGCTTTCGTGCTTTCGGCGGCCTTATCACATGATTGAAACGTCATTTTTTTCTTAATCGTCGTCGTTGAGGAACTGGTCGAGTGGGTTGGGACCCATTCTTCGAGGTTTCGACGTCGAGGCCTTTTCCGTCGAGCTGTCACCTAAAGAACAGACAGGAGACATTTGTAAGTGAGAATGTCGTTTTACGAACGATTCTGATTTACTTTTTTTTTTGTTTCTATAATTTATCGCAACTGCTGTTAGATGGAAAAATTATTAGATTGAGGCATTTGATTATGAATCTGGGATGGTTACTGGACATGTGAAAGTAGGATGTACATTGGTGGAGTAAATCTATCGCGGGCAGGAATATATGTATAATTATTGTAAACATTTTTAAATGACTATATACAGACTTTCAAATATTTGTTGCACATTGAAAGTAATTAAAAAATCGTCGTAAATTAACTATTTTAATTATTGTGCGGATGCAATTAATTTTATATTAAATTCTATCAAAGGGCAACAATCAAAATAACTTTAATAAGATCTTGTCTGAAATTCAGTTGCACAACACACTAAGCAATAAAAGAATGTGCGTATGTAGTTATTATACCTGTACCAAAAACTAGATTGTTCATAAATCAGTTTCACAACTCGCGGAAAGTCATAATATCAATGATAGGTGATAATAAAAAAGTTTCCATTATTAACAATGACTTCGTTAGATACTAAAAATTTTTTTGTATGAAATACGAGGCCGATTATACTTAATTGAATTTGATGTATATCAATTGATATAACGACATTTCTCGAGATGCATAAAACGAGCTCATTATGCCAATTAATCTGTTTTTTTAGCAAAAAAAGAAATGTACCTGTAGTAGGTCGCTGAGCATTGAGACAGCTGAGCCACTCCGTCATGCTGATCCTACGATCATTGTTGATATCACAGTACCTTGGCAGTTTTTTGCCGCACCTGCGCAGCTGTCGGCTGTTCGCCACCATTGTGCGAAAACTCTTCCATTCCTTCCGCTCCAAAACCTGCAAAGTATCAGTTCTTTATTATATACTATATCCGTTTGATAATTTCTTTTTATCTGCATCATTGCGAAGATTGATAGACATCACGAGTACCGAGGAAATAATTTTGCTCGTATCCGATATACGCCTCTCTTCCAGTACACTAACTCGCGAGTACATTTGGCTGAATGCCAATACTTCTAAAATATACCGTATGAATCATATATTATTTACTCAGAACGATAGCAGTCGTTTTAGCGCATGCATTTATAATTATTCACGAATAAGTCCGCACAGCGGTGCATTTATTTAGGCTGATTTGGAAGCGCGGCAGAAACTTAACGAAACCATCGCGCGTCCTCTCGCAAAGTATGTGATTATTTTGCGCAAATAGAAATTTCACAAGATCCCCCACCCCGAGACCATTAGTATAAACGTCGCGCGAGTCGAGTATACAGAGACGAAGGAGCGGGAGAAGAATAGAGAAGGAAGCGCGCGAACGATTTATTTATCGGACCTTGTTTTTGTTCTTGTCGAGCATGACGAAGTGCCAAGTCGCTACGCGCTCCTCCTTGGACGCCTGCCACTTGTCCGTCGCCTCGTCCGAGTCCGTACTGGATGCTTTCATTTTCTTCTGCATCAGGTCCATGAGGTCGCGCAGGAATAGCTGCTTCTTCGCCTCTGGACAACCTTTGCCCATTCCCAACAACAATTACCATGTTATATTTCAATTTTTACTTTAAGTATGTATATGTATATAAAGAAATTATGCTTGTGCAGTATAATAGGAGTAAGTGCATTTATGAGATGTACCTTTCATAGGCCTAACGGGGGCAGGTACCGGATTGCAATTGGGCGTCTGATCCTTGGAGGAGGTCCCGGGTATGGGTTTTCCCGTGTCCTGGTAAACGCACCAACAGTATCCCGAGTAGCACTGCACCTTGTGATACCTGCCGTCGGCCGTGCATTCGGGTATATAGAATTTCTCCTGCGAGTTCTGCCGCTGATCCTCCAGCACCGAACGCTTGTCCGAGATGCAATCGTTCGCTGTGTGTACGACATTAATTATTATCACATTAATTTATTATCGAGCTCGCGTTTCAATTGATTTATCTATAAAAACAAATCACTGATTTATTCAACGCATGGAATCAATTTTTTTTTCTTCGAATTTTGTATATTTAAATCGATTGTCAATAATGATTGTAAAGCTTACCGTCAGTGTCGTCGTTGGCATCTGGTGGATCATCGTTAAAAGTTGGTCGCGCGTGTACCGGTGAGGGATTCACTTTCAAGACTGTGGAAAAACAACAAAAAAATTCAGCATAAGTTCTTTTTTGTTTTCAGTTATAGATGAGAAAATGTCGAATTACAGACAAATTGGAACCGTAACCGAAACATTAAGCACAATTGTTGAACACTGCATGCTTCAACGACATTAAAAATCATTAGGTACTATAGGCGATGCATTTGGTCAGCTCGACCAAAATCTATTTATAGCACATTTATAAAAATATGTGAAAACATAAATATGGAAATACGACAAATGAATTTCTTCAACTCTGATTTCGGTCGAGCTGTCGCATATACATATACATACTATCAATCTAGTTATTAAGCGCAAATATATAACGAAAAATCGAACAAAGAAGCCAGATACATGCATAGCAAAACTAAACAAGTGCAAAGTAATAGGAGAGTCGTTAGTAATAAACGTCTTTTATCGCTTATCGGCAAAAGGAAGGCGCGGGATGGAACAAAAAAAAAACAACAACGAACTGTCCTCTTACCGCGTCCGCGCGTGACAGAAAAACCCGCTCTCCATAAGCGCGTGCACACATACACGTTGAAAGGCGCGATAATGCGAAAGCGCATAGGCAATAATGTACATGTGTGTGTATAGACACACCTTTATAGAAAAAGAGATTGAGAGAGAGAGAGAGAGAGAGAGAGACATACGTACAGCACAGCGAAGCAACGCGTTTTTTTATAGGGCGATAAATTCGTGCCTCTCGACGCCAGCCCGCGATTACGTCGACGCGCGCATGTTTCATTTGCATGCGTGAGTCCTGCACCGACGTGCGCGCCTATTACATTATTATCTTATATATATATATATATAGGTAAATGTGAAATTACCCCGGCGCGAATAGGGAGACACTGCGGCGGTGTGCAGCAGTGCAGCGCCTCGACTTTAAGTGGTGATGGCTGTTTCGTATATATGTATTGGACACACAATCGTTTCTCTCTTGCGCGCGCGACTTTGTAAGAGACGTTGTTATAACGCACAGCGTTGACTTGTTTATAAAGAGATAAACCATTCGGTTCGACAGAAATTGCGCGATGGTCAATATCTCGTGCTCGCTAGGTATAGGCAAAGTGAAAATTACGATCGTACATGTAATACATATATATAAAGATCGGTGCGGCACAAGATTCTGTATATATGTGCGTGTGTGTGCGTGGACTTAACGAGTTCGCTGAAATATTTATGCCTCGAGCGGTGGTTGGTATTATTGAGAAAAACAATCGTCGATAAGATGCGTGTGTGTGTGCGTATTTGAATGTTAATGTTGCAAAGTGCGTGCGGAGTTATGGGAGAATGTGATTATCGGAAAACGGATTGTCGTGTATAATTTATCTTCTGACATTTTGACTAAATTGTACTCGATTGAATTTTCGTCGTTTGATAAATTTGATAAATTGGTTGCGTTCGAAATGATCCTCGAAGCAATATGCAAACCTGTATAAAGAACCTTTCGTTTTTCTAATTTGCTGATCGAAACCAACCGCATTTGCACAGTGCAAATAGTCAATAGATAAACCTGTGGTATGTTTTAAGCAGCATTGAAAGTACTACAATCACAAGCCAAGTAAAGAGAACCAGACCAAAGATGGACCAAACGATATTAGAAATAATGGTTTTTAGAAACGAGTCATGTTGGCCAAAAAGCAAATCGAGAGCTTGGAAGTCTCCAAAGTAGCGCAAAGCCGCAAAATCTGCTCAGGCCCGACTTCTATCATACAGAAAAGTTCACGATGCGACCTACACACGTGAGAGCACATAGGCATATAGAAGCTGAATGCGAAAATGAGCGAATCGCCGGCCAGATTATTACATTACGAGAGCGAGAGCGAGAACGAGAGAGAGAGAGAGAGAGAGAGAGAAATCCAGAGAGAGAGAGAGAGGAGATTACTCACCTTGGTCCGTGGCCCGGGTCCGGTGAGCCTGAGTACCCGCGAATCGATTGTCCGCGGGGTTCAGCGACAAGAACAAACGAACTGAATGATAATACAATATGACGTGTCACACATCTCGCACTCTCTCAGCTGACTCGTGTTTAATTCGCCGGCTTTTACGCATACCGATATCGTGTCTAGGTATATTCACGCTACAGATTTTTCACAAATTTTCAAATAAGTATAGCTTTATTGATAGCGCATACAGGCAGCGGCTAGCAGAGAGAGAGAGAGAGAGAGAGAGAGAGAGAGAAAGGGAGCAGTTTTTGTTTTTTATAAGGACACTGCGGAATGAGGACTTTATAATACGTTTTTTTTTCGGCGGACGACGAATTGCTCGGAGGTGTCGACTTATTCACGATTCGCGATTTTATATAGTTTTAAAGCGTAGTTTTATATGAATTCATATGCTAAATTTTTACAGGATTAATCAAATAGCAGATTAAAGTACAATTCCTCTACAATCAAATTGCAATCTTCTTCAGTCAAATAGAATCGAAGGAAAAAGATTTTACTTATTCCTCATTCAAGAAGAAAATATTTTCTTCTTAATTCAGGACTCTGCTTGCGTCAAGTATCTATTTTTCTCAATGAAGTATTTGAAAAGAGAGGAGTTTTTTAGTAAAAACTATATACTCAATGAAACACAGTATAGACGCAGAAATAAAAGGCCTTTTTCAGGAAATCAATGCGAGTCCCGTTCAGATCCTTATTACACTTTGATCTCCCAAATTCGTGAATAATTTTTAAATTTCTATGTATGTACAGCACAGACATATATAGTTATGCTGCAACGATCAATGGCGTATACATTTTTACCCCACGCAGCTATTCGCACATATCATCAGTCGCAGCGTTAACGACACATACCGGTATTCATAACGCGCGCAAACTCCACGCTCAAATTCATCCGCTCGAAAAAAATAAAAACGCACACCATACAATGCCAAACGCATCTTTCAAAACTATACATATAATGAGGATCATTCTTATTCCGCGCATCGCTTGATCCCGTGCGTCACATCCACGCGTTCACAAGCCAAGAGAGAGAGAGAGAGAGAGAGAGAGAGAGAGAGAATATACCCCAGCCTTAATATCATCGCGACGGAGACGAACAATCTAAAAGACTCCGTGTCTCATCTCGAGCATACGAAATTACCAAAACTAACGTCGCGTGCCGAATTAGTCCCCATTTCACGGTATTACAAGCCTCTGCTGCAACGTATACATATGCATACATATACGCTTGTGCGGGCGAAACATAAAGAAAAAGGAGGAGCGAGATTCGCGGGCGTAACGGACGATGCGGCACTCTTGTGCACACCGTACCCGTCTATACACATATATATACAGTAAGCAAAGTCGTGGGCTGCAGGAGGATGAAGTCGAGCGCGGAAATTCGCATCTCGGGACGGCCAGCTATAGCTCGTAATTGGCAGTTCAACATTGCTACCAGACACGCAGACGTGCATAACCGTTAGAGCAGAGACATATGGAGATGGATGAAAAGAGAGACATACTTTTGCTTGTTTTTGGCTTTGGCTCTGGATTTGCAGGGCTTTGTCGTACGGAGTGTCGTGTTCGAGGGTATGTTCGAAGCGTCTATTTGATTTTATAGTTACACTTGGCACGTTGATTATAAATGTATTTATAATTTTGATATACAGTGACGATACAATTTCAACCTGCATTGAATATTCTAATTGTATCAAAAAGTTATAATTTATTGAAAGTGCATTTTCGTGCAGCTTATTTATTTTAGATGATGTTTATCTCGCAACGAAATACGTCTATTAGCGGAATAAAACAAAGTTCGCGGAGTCATTCGGAAACAACATCCTGAGTCAGATGATCAAAAGACTATAAATAAAGGATGAGCCTATTCCGAAAATTCCCTAGTCAAGCGCATACAGTTTCTAAATTTGACGAAAGCACAGCGACATTCGAACCAAAGGAGAAAAAGTTAAATCTCACATCGCTGGACGCTAAATTTGCATTCTCTATAAGCTCAGGAAAGAAGAAGTTGCAAGCATCCTTGGACGGTCTCTGGAAATAGTCGCGGTGTACCGGTATACATGCGCACCCTTAAACATCAGACATCTAGCTGCTAAAGAGTATATATATACACACTGCGTAGGAGCTGGTCATACATTTCCGACGAGATTCGCCATAATAATGTGCGCAAAGCGCGTCATGCTGTTAGTGTATATAAAGTGACATCCTGGACGGAAGCGCGTCTCGTGCTTAATTTTACTTTCGACCGGCTCTCGTGTATACACACGCTCTCTCTCTCTCTTTCTCTCTGTCTCTCTCGTGTCAGTTGTTCGCTACGTGTACGATCGAGATAATGGGGGGCCCTGCCAGGACGGATTAATGCCCCGGAAAGTCCATACACTCGACCGTCTGTTTTCCTCGTGTGTTTGTTTCAAGCTTCGCGCGTATAATATGCGACGATTGGCCGGAATCGGTTCGTTCCCCGTTCTGCGCTTCCTAAGCACGATTAAATTATGGGTGTAGTCGGGCATGGTATAAGTACATAAAGATGGGAGTATTCCATGTTGCTATTTTGTTGAAAAGAGATTCACACGAATTTCGAATTATTTCGAGATTTTTAATTAGATCGTTCGTTTCATTTATTACAATCAATTATAAGATTTAAAAAGTTTCAATTCGGATTTCTTCGGTTTCACTATATTTTATTCGCATCTATTTTATGCTATATGATTTATTCAAATGCGTCGGTCAAATATATGAAAGTTCTTTAAAAGTTGACGACGAAATCTATTTGATCTTTCTCAAATCCAACCTCGTATACAAGACAATTTACTACCGGAAAAGGTATATGGCATAACAACCACCTTAAATTCAATATACTCAAACAAATAATCTTGTATTCTTAAGTTAACTGGATATCTTATACGATAGGGTATAACTAAAATTATTAAATAAACCTATACAAATGTGTTTATAAATCCATAAATTCGTGCCAAGGTAAATATTAGTCGCAGTTCAATAATTCCATGGCAGCAAACGTAACTTCCTTATGTACAAAGCAACAAGCGACATGCTATATAGACACGAAAAACAAAAAAAAACGAAGCGAACGTTCAACCCAACACCATCCCTTTCGTTATCCATTCCAAAGAAATATAAATTCGTAGCCTCAAAGGTCGTTTTAATTCCGCGCCTCATCTCGGACGCGATAAAGCAGCGCTCGGTTTAACGCGGCTTTCGAGATGTGAAAACAAAAAAAAAAACACTTTTATCAAAGGTGTATAACGCGCGAGATATAGGTATATATTATAACCGCGTGATAAAAGCGCGTTTTACGGTTTCGGAGAAGCGCGCGAAAATGGCGTTTTAATTGGAAAATTAAATTTCGCGGTATATCGATAAAGGCACTCGTTTACGAGGCGCGTAAAATATTTCGTCGGGTCTCGAATGTTTTCATCGATATCGGCTAGGCAGGAGTGCGATGCGTTATCGGTATAAGCGTTTATCCCAAGGGACGTGATTTAAATGTATACCCTGAAATTCGCGTATATATATATGTAATAATAAAACGTTGATGCGGAATCGGTTTATAAACGAGAAATCAAAGCGAGCTTATGGGCTACGGTGAAACGGAAGCGATTAATGCAAGCGGCATGCATTTTTAAGCTGATATAGGCACAAAACACAATATACATATATAATCTCATGTGGACGGTTAATATTGAACCAGCGACATATTGACAACGAGATCTCGACATCCCATCATATACAATATATATATTTGGATTGAATGTATAATAACTTACGGGTGAAGTCATTGGCGAGGCAAGCTCCCCATTCCTGGCGCGAGAGCTTGAGGTCGCGATTGAGGTCGCAGGTACGGGCGAAGGTACGGGCGCACTTCTTCGGTCTGACCGCCTTTTTGGCCAGTCGGCGTAGCTCCTTGTACTCGGCCCTGTCCAAATACCCGTCACCGTCCTTGTCCAGTATCACGAACTTCCACGAGAGCACGCGCTCCACGTTCTTGTCGCCTGCTGACATAATAATCCATAATAGTTCGCTTTCGGGTTTTAAGTTTAATATTGTCGCTCGCGGTATACGGTGTGAGAATAATTTATGACCTATATAGCTAAAACTTCTTTTTTTTTTCCGTTGCATTTTACAAAAATGTCAAACGCATTCTCAGACTATAGATTCCGAAGAGTCAGCGCGCTTTTTTACGGTAACTGCCTTAAACGACCGACTTTTTGCATCTGCATGTTTTCAACAACTTTTTCCTCCTAGTGCTTTATTAATTATCAAGTTTTTGTCCGTTTTGAGAACCCGATACACCGCCGAAGTACTTAGGCACAGAATATTGAAAAAAAAAATCGTAGCTATCTAGAATCGATACGATGTTGGCGATCCAATATCTATCGCAAACGTTGATTTTCATACGGTACAAAAACCACAATCTCAATTGCATACGAGGCGTTTATCATCGTATCAGCGAAAATCAGCTAAGTATATAGAAGTATCAAAACACACACGTATTCCTCCTGCTCGTCAATGGTCGGGCTGCGCGACTAGACTCTACCGCTATAGCACCATCGGCCGCGCTTTCGTTACGTTATCATTAATTGTCATAGACGCAAGATCCCGCGGTTCGAGCGCGTGTCGGCGGTAATTATCGCGAGTGCCCGCGTGGCTCATTACATACACTGCGCCGACACCCGGCAATTACGTATCCTGCGGCGCGTATCTCTCTCGCGGCAGCAGCAGCAGCAGCAGCATCTCTATACAGCCCGTGTGCGCATGCAAGCCCGTGGGTGTATTTATAGAAGCGTCTATATATAAGACTGTCGCCCGACGGCGCGCAACTTTGAAATCGCGCGCTAAGGCGGTGGCAGAGCGCGCGATATATGACGCCCTCCGCAACTTCCGCGTATATAGCCATCCAAGGAGTTGGACTCGTAGATTTTTACAATTGAAATCGAGATCTCCCGTGATTGGAATTTGCAAGATTCAATGTTAATGTAATATTGTCGATCGAGTGATGTTTTTTTGTGAAATAATTTTAGAAATTTTGCAGTCTGTGTCAATAGCATAATGCTAGCAGTTATTATATATATTTAAAAATTATAATCGATTCTATTATACATAATAGTTATGAGACAAAAGTGGTGCCGATCTAAGCTTGATCTGAAGTTTTTTGTTCCAATCCCCATGGATAGGAAATGAATTTCATACATATACACGTACCGATCCGACTTTAATCAACAATATTCATATATATATATATATATATAGTGTCTCACCCTCGGTGGACATGTTGGTCCTCCTATACTCGATCTTGAAGTTGTCGATGAGATTCTCGTTGAACTTGGCCTTGTCGGTCCTATCGCAAGTGTTCCTGTGCCTATTGCTGTACTGTCTCCTCTGCTTCCAGTTGGGCGACCTGCGACCCTGGCTCTGCGTCATCGTCGTCGCGGTCCTCGGGTTCGTCGCGTCACCACCGCCACTAGCTCCTCCTGCACCAGCGGCTGCAGCCGCAGCGGCTGCAGCCGCAGCGGCTAATGCCCGACCGCAACGTGGCCGCATGCCGTGTACCGAAGTGTTGGGCAGTGGTTTGCCCAAGGCGGTGACGCACCAGCAGTAGCCGGTCTCGGCGTGGCACTGCACCTGGGCGAAAGTCCCGTCCGCCCGACAGGCTGGACGGGCACCTGGACGAGCTGTTACCTGGGCTGATAGACAGGGCGGCGTATCTATGGGCAGAGAAGGGTCATACCTTTATATATATGTAAGTTTTGTAATATAGAAGAGATCGTTTGTAAGTGAGTACTCGAGCTTTTCAACTGGAAGAAAATCGTGTTTTGTTAACAAAACAAGAAAAACAAGGAAAATACGTATACTAACTATAGGTCATGTAGGATATATTTAGAAGTGTGAGAAAATTAGCGTGATTCACTTGTAACGATACTATTTCATAAACCTTATGTATATACAGATTACTCGCGAGATAAGCTCTATAATTACGTTGCTCTCAAATTAATGATTTTATGATGTAGGCGCGTTAATTGCTCCGACGTATCGCCTATTACATATATATATATATATATACACGTACAATGAATCGCATTAAAAGCTGTTTGAATCTCGGTTTTTCATCGAGAGCACAGAACTTACCTGCACAAGGTCCCGAATGTTTGACGAGTATCGACATCCCCTGGCACTGCTTGGATATGACACGGCAGCGATTCGGATAAGTGAGGCCGTCGCTGCCGCAGACCGGCATATTCGTCGAGGCGTCCATAGCGCAGGCCGCGATCTTACGTCTACACTCTTCCTGCAAAACAAAAATACGGTCAATTTCCAGAGCTGCATCGTTACACAAACCTGTACATCTATATACTTCGTATTTATCCGCTATGACTTTAGCACGCAAATACAATGGTATAATTTACACGCGAACTGCATAAATACGGCAGCTTTTCTGCCGCTCCGGAGCTTTTTTTAACCCATTCCCTTCTATTCTCCTCAACGCACTTTATAACCACACGCAATAATGGAGAGTCTAAACTCTAAAGCGAAAAGCTTTGATGTTCGCGGAAATTTGTTGATTTTCCGGCTGCCTGCCTTTCCCCCTCTCCGTCCCCAAAGTCATTATGTTAAACCAATACCGGCCGCCGTCAGCTCGCGTATTTACGCCGCTCCGACCGCGAGTTTTCTATACTCTTCTATTTTTTTTTTTGTACCACGCCGCCCTCCAACGCCTCTATCGAAGCTATATGCGCGCCTTTTTTTTTTCGCGCACGCGCTGCGAAATCTATTTTAAGTATAGGCTCTCCGTGATTATATGTACAGTTGGATCTCTCGGCGCCGCGGCTTTGGATTCCGATGCATGCAAATCGACATGTAAATGTGCTTTTAAATAGACCTGCGCCGTACGATATATGCGTATATATGTGTGTATATATATAAGCTGATTTCTACTTTCATACCGTATAGTCTCTCCACTCGCGGCGTATAGAGCGCGAAATAACCTGGAGATGGATAAAAAAAAGAACTTTTGTGTATACACGTTTATAAACCGAGAGGAATTCTTTTTCGCGCGCGTGGCCACTTTATAATGCTGCCAAGATAATGATAATAATCGCGGGAGGATCTCGATATGTACGCCTAGTGTGTACCATATACATAATGATCCAAGAGCCTTTCTAAAGCCGTTGCTTTTTGTGTATACGAAAAGAGAGAGAGAGAGAGATAGAATGAAAAAAAAGCCTGGAGCTCGCCACCGAAACAAAAAGGAAAGAAAAAAGAAAAGAAGCGGTGGTATTAGTCTAGGCGTGAAGAATCTTGGCGCCAGTGAAAAGACGCGCGCGAGCGGCACTTCGCGGCAGGATCATTGCGAATTCCGATATCGTTAGCGCAGGCTGGACGATTAAAACGTGAGGCACACACACACACACACACACACACCAGCCGTGAACCTGGATCTTCAGCTACTGCGGCGTGTGTGTAATGCCGTTACCAGCCATTTTCACTCCTGGAACGTTCGCACTTTTTTTTTGCTTCTCTCGTTTTCAGCCTCTCTTTTTTTTCCTATTGTGTTTCTTTTTTGTTTTGTTTTTTCTTTTCGTTGGCATGCTGTAGTTGTTCTAGGTAGCGCCGATCGATAAGCTTGGTTTGTACAAGTGATTTTTGTGAAAATTTGGTATTTCAGTGGGAAAATGTAGATACGGGGCGAAGAAAAAAATGACCATTTTGCGTAATTCGTTCGGATCGTTACACAACTCAGCTCCTTTAATATTCAATGAAATTATTCAGCCACAAGAATTTACAGCGCGTAAATCATCACAAATTTCTCGTTTTGTGTAAATTATGCAGAACGAACGGAGGGGTATAAAAAAGACCTAGTGACATGTAATTATTTTTTACTTTTGGTCATATAGCGTAAAAA
This sequence comes from Megastigmus dorsalis, assembly GCA_900490025.1. Classification (NCBI taxonomy): domain Eukaryota; kingdom Metazoa; phylum Arthropoda; class Insecta; order Hymenoptera; family Megastigmidae; genus Megastigmus; species Megastigmus dorsalis. The sequence continues at coordinate 82,757 of UELU01142215.1, forward strand.
CTCGTGTTATCAGGTTCCTAATGAAAATCGATAAAAACGTATATAACACGACAGATTGTGCGTCATGCGTGAAAAAAAAAAAATTATTTTTGGATTATATCGCGTTGATTCGATCAGCGTCCGACTTGCGAACTGTATCGTAACGACGTCCTCAATAGATATAAGTATTTCTGTTATATATGCTATAATATCGTCATTCCAAATTAATGAAAAGTAAACGGCACGTGTCATATGCATTGCGATTAATGTCATTGTATTGAAATTAGATTAACAGGAGCTTATCCTTTTTGAGTTAACTAAATTTCGCCATGTGTATAAGAGCTTGAATTTTTCAGAAACCCGTTCAATGGACTAAAATGATTATTTCAGCTATACAACAATTTTCATTTTTTAAAATAGATGTAACTGTGTTATTCGAGCAGCTGGTCAAAACTCGCCTCAATGACAAGTATAAATTTCTATCTTATTCACTTTGCAATTTCGCTTAAATTTCACGAATGAAATAAGCTCGATCAAAATTAAAATTCATCTTTAAAGAAACTACTGTTTTCAACACACAAGAATCCAGTCAATACAACACAGTTCCTACTTGTCCTAAACAGACGTATAAGGGAACAAATCAATCGGCAAGCACATTACGGCCGAAGCACAATTTTTCGTAGCTTGTCGCACGCAGCACATATAGAAATATAATGAAATAATGAATTTTTCAGTGCCGTGGCGCCTGCGGTTTTCCTACGCGGTCGCAGCGCCGCAGCGAGGCTATGCACGTATTTATGCGCGGCACACACACAGCCAGAGAAACCCTCTCTCGCATTGCCAGCCAAGGCCGCGCGTATCAATTGGCAGTTGTGGTGCATTAATAGTTTGTCGCAAGATTGATTCTTATCCGTTTTACGCACAGTGTGTGTGTGTGTGTGTGATAGAGCGCGGACGAGCGGCTCGTACGTGTGACGCGAAATTTTGCCTCGTCATTGCAGTTCTATTGGGAAAGACCGTTTAGCTTTGAAATTGGATAAGAGACCGTTCCTTTTTTTTTTTTTTTTTTTTTTTTTTGTTAAGATTTTATGACTGTAGGTTAGGGAAGTGTGCAGTAATGAATGTTGCGGGTCAACGATGTGTGCGGGAATGGAAGGCTTCGGACATACTAATCGCGCTGATGGACCTTTCTTGCCTTGTCTAGTGAAGTACCTATACATTCGAAGCTCGAAAAAGTATTGACTTTTGTACTTGAGATAGAAAATTCTTCGATGCCAAGCTTTTAAAGTAAAATGCAGCTAGAGCTTTTTGTATTACTATTGCTGGGAGGATTTTTATATTTATTTCTGTTCTTTTTCTATTTCTATGATCATTGCTATGATTTAAGTTTATAGGTCGAAGTGAAGTAACAGGAAAACTGTAAGTATACAGGAAATAGATCCAAAGTATAACGGAAGTAGACCATTGAAATTTTGTAACAAAGTGAATTTTTCAAATTGCTCCAAATACATGTAGGTTTCGAACAGTTACACAGAATTAAACTTTGCAAAAGTCTTGAATCATATCACAAGCTATACTTTTCTTACACGGTCCATTAGTCTCAAAATAAAGTGCGATCCCAATATATAAAATCGTCTTTCAAATTATCATTCCTTCGTTGAAAAGAAAAAAAGTTTCCAAAATCAATAGCTGAAAAAGGAATTCCCACATCGAACATCTCAAGATTATCGAATCATCGAAATACCAATGAATCCGCGTATATAAGACACGCGTTACGGATCCATCCGTAAGCGACTGCATTCCAAAAGAAACGCGCGAGATATCGTAGAAATCAGGCGCCATAATTATGGGGGGAACCAGTTAATGCGGGCAGGAGCAGTCGAGTGAGGATCGGCTTTTGCTCGCGTATATTTCGATGACGCACGTATATATGCGCGCTCCTCGCCGCGACATCACCACCGTATAAAAGGATCGACCCCGAGGCGATGCTTCTTCTTCGTTCTTCTTCTTCATCTCCTCTTAATCTCGCGTCGCGCGCTTCTTTTACGACTTCGCGTATATATACCTTTTGCACGCACTTGCGGACGCCTCGTGGCGAGAAAGAGAAAGAGAGAAAAAAAATTGGTGTCATATTTTCATTGTATCGCGTGTACACCCAAAATGAGTGTATGGAATTTCTCGGCAAGTATTTCTGGTATGCGCGAAACGGTGCGAGTTTTTTTTTAATAATTTTTATTGATGCTGGATTTTTTGCACGTGACAGAATTTGAATTGGTAAGATTTATGCGATAATCCTCGGTAATCCTCGAATTCGCGCAGAGAAAAGAAACATCTGTTAAGTACAATATTCACACTGTATTCGAGTATATATTCGTGTTGCCTAAAAAAACATCACGTACATAATAAAATTGGCCATATAATGAGTCTAATATTTCTTGTACGTGATTCACTCATCCGCAAGTGAATCATGGGTAACAATGAATCAACGGTGTGATATGTGTAAAAAATCGTTTATATTTGACCGATTTTCAGATAATGATTTCATTTACGAGCCATTCGGCAATACGTATGATATGAACTTTCTTCTCGGAGGTGAGCAAATAAAATGCTCCGAGCAATAACTATTTGCGTATGAATTTTTTATAATTTTAAAATAAAGTTTCTGCAGAAGTTGATTTTACATCTAAATGAAAAATGTTTCTATCACTATTTTTTACACTGCGATTACTTAAACATTGTTGATATACTGCAGATAATAATAACGAGTTTAATATAAATACGCGTGTATAAATCAGAAATACAGAGACGCTTAATCATCGACTTGCTGCTCAAATCCACCAAACTATTTACATAATTATCATCGCGCAAACTTACGATATTCCCCACAGCGAAAAAAAAAAAGAAATACCTTATATACAGTCGAATTTCCAATTAAGAATCCCAAATCGAAAAATTGATATTCTATTTTTAAATCGCGCACAAATATATTTATTCAGTGCTATTGATCTCGCTGTATATGCGAGCGTTACGCTCGTCGTGTGCTGTACAGATCGGCCATCACACAGGCTGCCTCAATAAACATAACGCGCCCATAAATTTTCATAAAAACGCGTCTACAAAGTATTCCATAACGGCCCATTCAACGCTCATAATTTTCACACACACACACACACACACACACACAGAGAGAAAGAGAGAGAGAGAGAGATCACTTACACATGCACAAGCGCTTGTTCTTATGAATATTGAGTTTTGCTCATAATAATCATTGCACACACGTGCACAACTCAAGCGATCGAGTCGTGTACTCGGCGCTCGTATCGTCCGTTAAAGTCCGCATTCGATCAATATATAATCTGATATTATAACGTACGACGTCCGAGTAGTAACACCGGCTGATTGAGTCTCACCGCTCGAGATGAGCGTCTCTAGCGTGTACATGTGTATATATATAGTACGTACGGATCGTAATAGGCGCTAAGAGGCTGGGTTATTATGCGCACTGTGTTAGGAGCTAGACGCGGAGGAGGCGAAGATTACTCTTGCGGAGGTGCATGATCCAGACTAAGATTCACGTTGGACGTGCAGGCGGATGTGACTTTTTTTTTTAGGATCCGAGGATTTAAATTTGGATTTTGGTGATTGTAAGCAAGGCGAAATTCTTTAAGAATTAAGTTTTAATCATTTTTATTGCGATATTACTTCCAAGGCTTAATAATAGATTGTAAAATATATTCTTAATTAGTGGATAATGATTGAAAATATCATTTGAAGTATGCGTCGTTGCTAAAATTTAGTACGCGGTAACGCAACCCGAGTGAAAATAATATAAAAGGTAAATTTTCAAATATTTTAAATCGGATATGTTTCTTGTACACTTGAAGCATTTACAAAAGATAGATAGTAGCAATTCAAATTCTTACACAATATTTAAAATCGAGCCAAAAAGTTTCAAAGAACAAAAGAAATTCATGATACAATAATATTATTTATAAATCGATGCCACCAAAAGATTTAACCCCGCGAAACGATGATATACATTTAAGTCTATACAGTAAAAAAGGAATGGCTGAATTATTCTAACCGATCGGCGCGATCGAGTACACGTAAGACGCTGGATCATATTAATAAACCCATCTATCGGTCGCGTTTCAAGCCTCCAGCTCGCACTCGTCTCTATAGACATACACATATGTATATATATATTCCTCTGGTCCCTTTATCTGGAGCACTTCGCGCTATTTCCGAGGCGGCCAAGCCGCACGCCTGCGATGCATCGCATCGATTAGACAAAACAAAACGCATTAGGCTTTTATATACGCGCGGGTCTCGCGATTGCGCGCTCCAGCAGCAGCAGCTTTATATACCATGTATAATACGTGTATACGCGGCCGTGTAAGTGCTTTCTAAATACCAGTCTAAGAACACGCTGTGTGCAGACCGTTTTCTCTCTCTCTCTCTCTCTCTCTCTCTCTTTCTCTCTCTATCACTTTGCTCCTTTTACCGCTCCGTCTATATTTACAGTTAAATGATCTCTGTGGGCTGCTGCAGCACAGCTAAACAAAAAATCGGTGGATATGCAAGTGCGTGATTGACTGTTTTTTTCTTTTTTTTCTTTTTTCTTTAGATTCAAAGATTAATTTGGTGGAGGCAAAATACATTGTGGTTCAATGGAAAGCTGCGTGGAAATAATATAGTTCGTTAAGGATCGGCAGGAAGGAATCGAGAAATGGGGCCTGGATTTTGTAATAGTTGCGAATCTTAAATTAAACTTACTCTTGCTACGTTACAGTGAGCATTACCAAAATTGTGACCGAATCGCGTACCAAATTACTTTTACCAATTCATTTGAAGTATTTATATCATATAAAAAGTGAATAAATATAAACGTAAATAAATATAAAATGTGCAAGTTGACTCGTGCAATATTAAGTTGTTAAAATGATCATGAAAATTCAAAAAAGAAAATATATTTTTTTTATATTACTCCCTATATGTGTGAAATAATTTTTATATACGACATCGAGTAAGGAGTTTCTCTTTTCTTCCTTTGCACCTGTAAGTATTAAAATATTTCAAAATATCGAAATGTAAAAAAAGCATTTTTAGCAAACTATATACAAGATTCTGTTGAAACCGACAGTTTTTGCATCGAAGAACATTTGAATAGATATCGAAGTGTTGCCAGAAGCTATAATATTTTTAAAACACTATACAGGGTATAATAAAACCAAGATCTCCAAATTCACGGCGTGCATAAAAGTTTCCCCATACGTACAATCGCAATCAGAACACCGCGCGGAGTTAAAAAGGCGACGAGGAAAAGCGCCGCGGCCGACGAATAAAAATCCATAGCGGGCAAAAAAGGGCAGTCGCTCTCTCTCTCTCTCTCTCTCTCTCTCTCTGGCGCGCGAGATCCACAGGTGTCCGCGCTGCGCTGCACTGCACCGCCATTCCCAAAGAATGCGCGCACCGGCAAATCCGGGCTATACGCACACACAACCACACACACCTGCATACACGCATGCGTACACGTGCATGTATATATGTATCTGTATCTCGCGGCGCGAATCCGCGTGTCGCAACTGCTGCAACGACCGAGAGCGCGTGCATTTTCTCGGCCCGGAGACGAGGCGCGCGTACCTATATATATATATATAAAATATAAAGGCGAGAGGAGGGAGAGAAAGACAGAAAGAGAGATATGCAGTGCACGTGTGCCAGGTGTACAGGGAGGATTCTGCGTCGGTGAGATTTTGGCGAGACGAGAACGATGACGAGCGCGAGGATTCAAGTTTGATGATGAATGATTTATGCAGGGTAGGACATCCTATATATATATGTGTGTGTGTGTGTGTGTGTGTGTGTGTAGTGCAATCAGACGTTGTGGATGGATCGTACGTGGAGATTTATAGAGTTGTTGTGATACGTCGCGAGAAACCATCCATTGAGGTGTTCTTTAGGAAATTTCGAGTATCTATAGCTTGTATAGACAGTGGAATTTCTTGGATATATATTGGAATAATGTCGTTGCGCAGCAGCATTGCAGCTGTTGTAAAATATTAATTTTTACGAGAGCGATGGAATTGATACTTTTGTACTAATTTACGAGATAATAGGAACTTTTATAAGAATGTCACATGCTGCGAAGTGCGTTTCCACGGAATAAAAAAACCGAGCGTGAATCGCTCAAACTGGTGGGTGATTCACTGCGATGCGGTTACCTTATCGATGTTTGATAGGTGAAATATTAATTAAAAATTCTTCGGATATTATAGGAATGTGGAGAAATGTATTACCTCGAATTTCAGTGCTCAGGACGATGAAAGAATGCAATACGAAGAAGGTAGCCTCGGATAAATCTATAGGATACATTGACTATATGTTTCCCATCGCATTATATTAAACGTAACATTTCGCAAGCCTACGGTGCAAATGATCGAAGTACCAACTGAACCTGTATAAAATGACCACCAACGTATACCTGTATCTTATAAGATTTCTCCAAAAACCTCACCCTTCCAGATGCTTATAAGTTACAATAGTTTTGCACTCATCTGCAAATCTTCCCAACCATCCATCATCAGCTTCATCACGATCCAATCACGCGGCACCGCGGCACACGGAATCCTCCGTGTTTTATCAGAGAGGAGGAGGTCCGTATACCACGCGCTCGCTCGCTCTCTCTCTCTCTCTCTCTCCCTCTGATGTGCTATACAACGAGAACAGCCCGGGAAGAGAGGACCTGCCCAAACAGGTTTTCTTAGACAGAATATATGTCGGTACTTATGCACGCACGCGTACCTATATATATATATATATATACATATACATGTATATCTGCTTTTATATATATGTAATACCGGTACGTGCGTTTCGTCGTCGTCGTCGTCGTCGTCGTCGTCGATGTGACTTCTCTCGTTCGCGCGGCCTCTATTAATTACACATTGTCGGTATGTGCGGTGGCGATGCTCTGGAATCCAGGTTACAAAAAAGTTTAGTGGAAGCGCGAAAAAGAAAAGCTTTATTGGGCGAAATCGAAATCCATTTTGGTAATTGAATGGTATCAAGATAAAATTAGTGCTTAGAAGTGGATACAGAGTGTAATCGAATGGCTGTAAAAATGTGCTTAAGCTGATCGGGCGTTTATATACCGGTAATACAGAGTTACCGCTTTAATGAGTCAGATAATTACTGATATATCATTTTATGCTAAGCATAAACGATATCTTTATCAATGACGCGTGCAATTCTAATACGACTGCAGAAATATTTCAATAAAATGTGCAACAAATGTGAAATTCTTGGGATACCGATAAGATGAGAATATTTTCGGCGTAATTCATAAAGAGTAATGAACTTGTTCAGGCAGCATGACTAAGGATCGTACTAAACTTATCGAGTATAATGGAAAAAAAAATGAAAAAAATTCCAATATGTAAGATTTTTTCACAGAATTAATGGACGCGTGATTCAGAGTCTTGGTGATTTGATTGATGATCGTTAGGAAATTATTGGCTACGAGAAAAGACATATACATCTCTCGTGAACAAGACACTTTGCAACTGAATGTCAGTCCGGATTACAACTATGTTGTTCAAAAAGAGGATGAGCTAATCCAAACTAAGTTTGCATCGCTTAAATCAAAAGTATTTCATAATTCTTACACCTCGGCTATTCTAAGAAAGTCAAAAACGATAACTGTTAAACGCATTTTGATCCGAGGAGAATAATTGGATAACTGTATACCCCAGCTGTCCTCTCACGACTCGACGAGCAGCAGCTGAATAGACCCGCGCAGGAACTAGAGAAAATTAACCAACAAGTCGTAACAGTGTGCACAATGCAAACTTAGCCCGCAAGCGTATGTACAAAAGCAAACTGCACAAGATAAGATAAAAGCATGTGGGGGAAAAGCTCGGCACGGCAATCCTATGTAGCGTACATATATAAGCACGTGCCAAGCAAACCCAACCTGTTGACAGAGAGAAAAGAAACACGACGTCAAAGTCCACACAGCATAGAATCCTCCGAAATCGCGCAGATTAGGAAGTCGACGCTCGTAAGCTCGAATTTCCGTACAACGACCAGGTGGAGTACGAAGTAGCTTGTGCACACAGATAGTAAAAGTTTGCGTTTAAGGATCGCCGCAGCTGATCTCTCTCTCTCTCTCTCTCTCTCTCTCTCTCTCTCTCTCTCTCTCTGGTCGGTGTGTGTGTACTCGTCGTCGGTGATGCGGGGCAAAAAGAGCAATAAAACGAGCGTTTAAAAGGCGCTTTGGCGACCTTCTGACGCACTTTAATCGCGTGTTGATCCCGCAAACGAGTCGAAGATTAAATATTTGCCGAGAGAGCAGCCGCGCGACAACTATGTATACGCGGCCGCCGCTGCTGCTGCTGCTACTTTGTCGGTGCTGCATTATGTACACACATATGTAGATATAAGCTCGGACTGCGTCACGAGATCAACCCCTTTAAGTCTGGTGTGTACGCGGAAAGTACTACTGCGTACTTTATTTGCTGAACTGTTTTATTTCTTTTGGAGGAACCGGTACGAGCTACTTTTGTTGAGTTTGCTGCTGATGCGAGTGCGTCGTCTCATCTGCCCTGGAATGCGATGAACTCGTCGCTCTTGATTGCGCGAAATGATGAGGTTTCGTTGTATGAAGAAAGTAATAAAGTACAAGTTGTTTTTCGGGCTGTATGAAATGGTTATTGGGACGTTGACTCTTTGTTATTGGTAATAAGATTGATTGAATCGTGCAGAATTATGACGGTATACTTTAGAAGATTAAAGTTTTTCAATATTAAAGCGTAACGACAGGAAGTAGATGATCAATGTCTGAAAATTCACATTTCAGGACAAAAGAATTATTAATATATCCAACGATTTTCTAAAATATCATTGGACGTTTATACGATGGCTGAATGGCAAAGAACCAAGCCCCCCCCCCCCATAGCAATACCATCCCATAGAACGCAAATGAAACACTCGCTCATATAGTTGATCACACAATAGACCCTCGCAACACCTTCGCCATTGGCTCTCGCACAGTACATATACCCGCGCCGCAACTCGTTACGTGTGGCTGCGCTCGAAAATCACTGCATACGCGATATATATCTCCCGCGAATCTTCGAGAGGTGGAAACAGCCACGAGCGAGTTAACACACACACACACACACACGCACACACGGTACACAGACACGCAGACAAAGTAGAGGTGCGCGCGAGAAGAGAAATGAAAAGGAAACGATAGGCGATCGCTTATGCACCGGCGAACCTTCGCTCTCGCGCCCAGCTCTCTGGCGGTGTCCGCTATCTATATTTATGTATCGACAGTCACAGCGAGAGCCTGCGCCAATCGGAACCCGGCGATTTACCCGCGCGCTACTGTATATATATCCAGCGGGGCCCTTTAATTGCCCCCAGCGACTACTGCTACAACGAGAGAGAGAGAGAGAGAGAGAGAGAGCCAGTTCCCCGCTCTCTTTTTGTTATATTGCCCCCCCCCTCTCTCTCTCTCTCTCTCTCTCTAACTGCACGCCTTTTTCCGCTCCGTACGTAGGCCGTACATTTTCGTTCCTCTCTTTTGTTGCTCGCAACCTCGCTGCACCGCGTTGCGAGAGAAAGAGTGCGTTTGATTATACCCCCTTTTCTTTTCTTTTTTTTTTTCTGTTTCGTTTCGCGATGCACAATCGCGGACTGCGTTTGGCGCCACCGAGATTCACGCGTGTATCGTATACCTTAGTAGAGTGCGTTGAGAAATGTGTATCGATTCGTTCCTTTGATTGCAAAGTGCAACACGACTGAGGCGAGTTGTCGATTGGCTCTTTCGATCCTCGACGATGGGCGCTTGTAAAGCTTCGGTGCAGGTTGACCAATGCTCCTGATCAACTCCTTTCTCCCGACTGCGTTGAGGTTTTGGCAATTTTATATACAAGTTTTCGATAACGAATTAAAAAGATCTGTCGTATACTTGGACAAAAGGATACATCAAATAGTTGGCGTGTTGCATTGTTCAAATATATATATATGTATCCTCGCAGAATCCTGTAAATCGTGAAAATACAAGCTTTGAATACTTGCGGTATATAGCTGCAATTGATGCCCGTGAATTATATAAATTTACATACGTAGAAACAGCTCGGCTCCTAAAGTATACATGAATTTTTTTTGCTTACTCCTCTAACCCCCCATAACTTAAATACCGTATGGCAAATAGAGAAAAACAAAAAAGAACACAAATAGTGTCAGGTCAGAATGATATCCATTAGGAGTAATTTAAGTCCCGCTAAACCTAAATCAATCAATCAGTTTGACCTGCTGCGTAAAAGCAAAATATCGTACACGTTTTGCAGAGCGTTGTATATATTATACGCGATCATATAGGATTATGGTGCTTTGGTATTATATTACGAGGAAACTCGTTTAGACATAATAAAATTGATTATTTTTCACGTGCGTTTATCGTTAAGTATTTCTGACGAGGTTCCGGAATTATGCCGATAATATACGGATAAGAAGTAGCGTCTTAAATATTTTGTCGCCTCGAATGACGATGTGTATGCTTTCCTCGTCTCTTCCCTATGCATCGCGATACTTCTTTTGCGCGCGCGCGACGAACAAATTGACTCGGCAAATATCGAAATTTGCTCGGCATATTTGAGACTATTAGCGGTCGATAGTCGGTTAAGAAAATCGGTATATATACTTGGTATACAATGGTGTACTCGCGGCCGGTTATTCATTCTCCCATATCTAAATTATTACACAGCAACAACAATGTACCTTCTCATTTACATTACAACGAATCGGTAAATGCTCTTATATCCACCATTTTCTCTAATCGTACCGGTTTATACTCCACGATCAATCCCATTCCACCTCTCGCCAACAACAAAAGCTCCATCTCAATCCGGCTGATCTAAGATAACCCACCTAATAACATTATCGAATCTTTAGTTATATATGTTACAGAGCATAATGAACGATTTGCCAATATGCATCTGCGCGCGTGTATATATATATATATATATATATATATATATATAACCCGCGACTCGTAGAACAAGTTTCAACCGAACGCTTTTGACCAATTACGCGAGCAACGTACCTCCAATAATACTTTATCTCTCTCTCTCTTTCTCACTCTCTCGCTCCGCTATAAATGAAAATTTCGACACACTCACACCCGAGAGAGCTGCGAGCGGATAAGATAAGGTGTAATATAGGAAACTCGCCGAACGACATATTCCCACGGCAAGAGGGAGAGAGAGAGAGAGAGAGAGAGAGAGAGAGACGTGCGAGAGAGCTATCCTTGAACCAACCACGACCCCAATGTGCATTTTAATGGCGCGAGAGCTGCTATATAGCAAAAGGCTGTTCCAGTGTCAGAGCAGCTTCGCTCGCACTGTGCACTGTATATAGCGTGTTGAGCAGCTCGGTTGGTTTATCAATTTTTTGGATCACTCGAGAATATGAGCTGCCTTTGTGGTTGATGCATATACGAGTATATACGAGCTTTTACGAGAACTGACCTCCTGGGAAATGATGTAAAGCTGAATTCGACGCTTTCACGTTACACCGTTGAAATGGAGTTTCATTACTAAAATCGTTTGCACTTGGAAAGCTCGCAGTCATTTGCATTGCAGTCTGCATTTGGCGGATCCAGATTAACGGGTCGAGAGAGAAATTGTCCAACTTGTTCAGCTGCATCACAACTATAACCAAGCCAGTTTGAGTTCACACATTTGAATATGTAGTATTAACTTGTGATTTTCTCGAGAGTTACGCTTATTCAACTTATGGAACTTTGGTAGTTAATTCGCTGGGAAATTGTTGTATCGATAGAGCGCAAGCTTTCTGCTTTCGTACATCGATCATCGATGGTCCGGCATCGTTTTTAAGGATCCTGTACACGAGCTTTTCAAGACTTACAAACATGTACAGACCCTTTCTTTGATCTGGAACAGGAAATTGCTTATCATTGCATCCTGCAATATTCAAGAATTTCCCATCTTCCAAGATCGATCTTCGTACCTGCAAGAGTCACAGAATTTGTGCAGCTGAACGCGGGCATGCACGACATTCTCGTCTAGTACGACACCCAGCTGCGAAGCTCGTCGAAACTATCTGACAATAGCGTCGGTGATTTCGTCTAATAGGGGTCTCGATCCTACGACGCACACGATAATACGTATATATATATATATACGTCGGATGACCGCACTCGTGCTCTCAATTCGTTACGCAGCTTCTTCTTCGCCACGCGTTATTCGCATTTGCATAATGCATATAGGGATCACCGCATTCCGTTGCGATCCGCGAACAATTAGCTCCATTTGCTTTGGCTTCCGTAACAACCAACAGTTCCACATTGTGATTCTTCATCTTTCTGCCATCGACGTTATAATATGGGTATATATACGCCGATTTCACAATCGATCGTTTATAAGCAAATTTTTCCAACGGACGAGCGCCGATCGCGCGCAAGTTTTTCATTCATAAAACACAATGAATACAACCGATGCTTATCTCCCATTGTCTTTCTTGTTATGCAACCGATTCAGTACGCCATCGGATATCCAAGACAATATTCCCATCGACTCATCTCTCTCGAGAGAGAGCGGCTCTCATCGCAACCCCGCGTGCTACTGCAACCTCAGCAAAACGACTGTTTTGACGTGTGTGCGCGCGCGCGACGATGACATCTGTTCCCCTCGTGCACTGAGACCTGCATCCAGACACGCGGTGTAGCGCGAATATGAAAGAAAAAACGATTCGCGGCATTGAGTTTCACGGAAGCCCCTCGCGCCAACAATATTATTATACATATCTGTTGCAGCCTGCGCCAAGGGTTTTCCTCAACGCGTGTGTGACTCACTCGGACCTTTATTCTCTCTCTCTCTCTCTCTCTCTCTCTCTCACATGCGAAAACTCAAATACGAATATGCCGCCACACGCGCGTAGATTTAATAATAAACAATGCGTCTGTGTTTGTGTGTACGAGAGAGACAGAGATTGGTGATTAATTGCGCGACTGCGATAACGCTTGTGTATAAAGCGGCGGGTCCCGTGAGCTAGCGCGCGCGTTATTATAAAAGAAAGGATAGAGAGATCGCGTGGAGTGGCGAGAGAGAGAGAGAGAGAGAGAGAGAGAGACGGGCGAGAAAAAATAAATATGACCGGGATAAGAATAGAAGCCCTCGTTTGGGTTATCGTTGTCGGAAGCTGCTTTGTGCTGGGGGCCGACTTCTCTCTCTCTCTCTCTCTCTCTCTCTCTCTCTCTTTGCTCTCGCGGAGTGTATATTATACGCGAGTACACGGGCATGAGACATATATATATTTCGAGATTCGTTGTACGTTTTTTTCCTCTGTGTATATACGGCCGGTATATCCACTTTGTTTTTCGTCTAGAGAAAAGGAGTGTTCTTCGTGGCTGATAATAAACTTTAGCTCTGAATTGGGATTCTCTAGTTGGTGTAGGGGGATTGCGCGTAAGATTTATGGATGGGAATATGACGGTGCTGTTGCGAAAGGATTCGCGAACGAATTTTAAGTAGGATCGCACAAACATTGGAAAACTTGCGTCTTTTTTTCTCTTGTTATAGGAAGCGTGAATGATGAAGTTAAACTTTGCGCACAAAATTGATATCGTGCCAACATTTTGCGCAAATCGCACAATAATTTGGGAGATAATCTTTCCCTCGTAGTACTGAAGTAGTGTACAAAAAGAATTTACTAGAGACGTTAGCATTTCGCACAACATTGCGCATAAAACAATAATATTAATAGCTTTTGGTTAGTAATTAAATTAGTATTATGATTACTAAGGGATTACAAGAAAGCTGTCCTTATTAATAATTCAACGTATTCAAAACGATCCATAATCCATGTAGATAAGAGATTGGACTCGTCTGGGTGATAAATCATAAATTGTAATTTACGGACATTTAAAAGCGACAGGATTCTCGTATTTATCGCGAGCCGAGAGAAAAGTACAAGTGATCGTAACACGAGGAAGAAACAGGAAACTGTATTGATTTCACTACTAATACGAGCAGTGTGTTATTGGACTATAAAATAGATAACAATTCGCTAATTAATTTCTTCACTACCATATATTACAACAATGACTCAATTCATTTTTACACAAAGTCTAGAGCGATTTCAATTTTTTCGCTTATACTTGTAATGAGAAAATTTCAATATAGTCCAGTACTAGAACATCCATTTATCACCATACACGCATTTTTATCCTTTCGCGCTCAACGATTCGCAATTCAATTTCGAGTTTCAATCATCCATTCGTTAATTAAAAAAATCAACGAAACACGCTCGAGCAGATTACGCTTGCTATCGGGCTATTATTATCGCCGCAATGTAATACAAGCCATTTTCTGCAACAAAATATACGAATGACCCAGTAATTGACATGCCAACAAATCATTACATTATCGCATTAATTTGATAAATCTTATCGCGCGCTTTACTAAAATAGCCATAAAACTAACGTTCCTTTTTATTTTTTTTTTATATACGCAAAGCGTGAGCTGCATTCCTAATGTTGTGACTTTAAGCGGAAAATCTTTCAAGTTATTATGTATCTTTTTTTTTAATTGAATTACTTCATTATTTTCGGCTGAAAATTTTTTACCGCAAACTATGCGGTTTCGATACTCACTTATATATCTAAACGCTTTTCTAGATTATTCGGGACCGCGATAAAAACTAGTGAGATAAAAAAAAACTTTTTTTTCTTTTATTATGTATCTCGAACAATTCTATAAAACAGCTGTTTAGCTAGAAAATATGATTAAAGATGTGTGTTTAATTGACAAGGAATGGTTTTAATAACAAAAAACAATTTAACATTCGAACCTTTAAAAAAAGGCAGCAGAGAAATAATCAATCTCCCCTTTCCCCAGCCTAACGTTCAATAAAAACTGTCAATACGACGTGTTTGTCTAGCCGCGAATGAATAATCATTCCAATTAATAATCCCCCGCCATACATACAACGGAAAACAGTGAAAATCATAATTGATGTGATGTTAGAAAGTAGCCTAACGATTCGACCCAACACTTTCATCATCGATCAAAAATCGAATCGATCATTCTCGTATATCAATCGGCAAAGCCTGCGAGAATTCCAAAAAAAAAAAAGAAAAAAGAAACAGTCGCGAGTTTATCCATCGCGGACAAGACACACGGCGAGAGAGAGAACAAAAGTGTATGACCTACCGTCGCTGCGTCGAGAGCATCGTTGGCAGCATTAGCCACGGTCACCAGCAGACAAACTGTCATCCCCACGAGTGTCGTCGTCCTAGTCCTCCTAAGCCTCATCTTCGTAACGATTCTCGTGGTCCAAAGTGCAGTTGCGATTCACCAGACCTTCCACCTTCCACCTTTCAGTCTCTCTCTCCCTCTCTCTCTCTCTCTTTTTCTCTCTCTCTCTCTCTCTTTCTCTCTAGTTGTCTTTCAGATTCTCAATGCAGTTTGACAGGGAATATCGGGATCGCCCATTCCCGTGCGCGCGACTCACGCAAAGCAGTCGAATGAAAAAAGAAAAAAGAAAAAAAAAACAAGACTCGACGATGGGGAAATTTGAAAAAAAATCCGAGGCGAGAGAGAGAATCGCGGCGCACGCGTTAAACGCCAGGAGGTGTATATATATATATATATATATATATATAATACGAAAGGGGGAAAAGGAAACACACACACGATGGCTATATGTGTCCAGTCGCGTCAAGTGCTGCTGAGCGACTGAAAGCGAACTGGCACTTGCCACTTGTAGGAGCAGCAGCAGCAGCAGCAGCAGCAGCAGCGTTGCTACTCTCTCACTGCTCCTGCTGCTTTGCTCTCCAGAGCCCCTGCCTCTCTTTGCGCTTCTTCTAACTCTCAGTCGGCTGCTGCATGCGGTGTGAGATTCTCGCTCCGTCTCTCTTCTCTCTTCTCTCTTCTCTCGCACTCGATAGCCTGTGTGTAGTGCCTCTCTCTCTCTCTCTCTCTCTCTCTCTCTCTCTCTCTCTCTCTCTCTCTCTCTCTCTCTGCATCGTTTCTTCCCTCTTCTCTTTTTTTCCTTACCCTCGGCTCTTCTTCGTCGTTTTTTTCGAGAAAGAGAATGCAAAATCGAAGGAGCGCTCGTTTGTCGGCCGCGCGCCGCCGTGGATTTCCGACGATTCGAAAACGCGATTCGGTATATAGCTTTTGCTGCATTTCTCCAGGCCGCTCAGGGGCTGCAACGGGTTGCGGGATGTGTGTGTGTGTGTGTGTGTGTGTTTTTGCGGAATTTTTTAGGATCGCGCGATAATGATTGGTGCAGCCGTTTAAATTGAAATTTCATGTTTAATTGTTCGAGATTCGCGTGTATTATAGTAATTTCAGCGCAATAGAGTAACGTTTCCAGGTAGTAAATATTAATATTAATTTACATTTATAGATTTATTATAAGCAATCATTAAATCAACGCCGAGTGCTGAGCGCATTCAGTAAATAACAATTATTTTAGTCATGGAGGAGAAATTTATGAAAGGCTCTCAGCTCGATCCCTTGATTATACAGTACCAGGCGGAACTGCCGCGCGAAGTAACCGTCTGGAATTGTTATAAAGTCTTAAATGGAAAGTCAAAGGATAATAATCCTTATAATAAAAGATGTCTGGCGTTCAAGATCACTATATTTTCCCCATCGAGTATAGCGACACACACACACACATACACTCGTTTTAAGATGTGCAATAAAATTAATCTCGTTTAAAACCTACGGAATTTTCGTTAAATATCCTGCCTCGATGTTGACCCTCGACGCGGCTTTAATCTCTCTCTTTCTTTCTCAACGCTGTAAAACTGATGCGACTCTTTCACCGACGCAAATTTAAATCGTTACCTCTAATTGACGGAAAAAAGGTTTCTATTTATTTTTTTGTTATTCAAGGATTCGTATGATCAAGAACACTATTAATCTTCTGGTAATCAATAATTAATATACGTTAGAGAAAGATTTTAAAAAAAATTTGGATATATAAGATCCCGAGTATAAATTCAATTTTGGTCCCCAAGAGGACCTTATGAGGATTGTCACAGTTGTCAACATGAACCTCGCAAAGGCGTGCATACGATAATCAGTAGAAGTCTTAATGTGATTAACCCCAACGTGCCGTTGTATTTTTAGTAAAAAATTAGAGATTATGCTCTTTGGTGCTAATGGGATATATTAGTAAAATGCCGATTTTAACCGTAGAGGGACATCGTTAGTCTGGATTCAGATGGCCGATATTTAATTTTACCAATGGAAAAAATGACTGCATGAAAAAAAAAAAAAACAAGCATTACACATATTTGGAATATGGCAAACCTAATATGGTCCTAATTAGTAATAGGGACAGCCAAACTTAATTTTTATACAAGGTAACCTTAAGAAGCTTCTGATTAGTTTTAAATTATTCAAATAATAGTTATATAGATAAATAAACGGATCAATTACTGCTATTTAAATACGAAAAATTTGATCAAGTTTTATGTCAGTTCTGAAATAAGTTTGATCTTTAATAAATCAGACACTTGTAATAATTATAGCTCTGTTCTAAAATGAATCAATTAAGAGCTTAAGCTTTGCTGGAAATCTTTGTAGCTCATTCTCTTCCCATTTCCCTCGAACACAGAAATACTATTAACATCAACTAACTTTCATGATATCCTCGGGGAACACACACACACACACATATATATATATATATATATATATATATTAGGATTTGTCGGCGGTGCTTCGCAACCAGGATCGCTCGGTCTCGCGCGAAAAAAAGATCCGCGTCGCAATACACGCACTACCGTATAAAATTTCTTTAAGGTCACGACAGCAGCAGCAGCCAGCGGCAGAGCGACGAGAGGATTGACGATAAAAACGGAGCAAAACGACGGAGATTATACAGTCGAAGAGGCGACCGAACGAGCGAGAGAGAGAGAGAGAGGGAGAGAGAGAGAGAGAGAAGAAGACGAAGGGGGATTGGCAGGAGAGGACCGTGGCGATGCCAAGCTGTCTCGTCTTTTTCGTCCCTCTTCCGCCTCTCGCCACGCCGCCGTATAGTCGCCGCAATAGCCGTAGCCGCGAGTCGACTATACACACGCTGCTTTTAGGGAAGCCTGCCGCATCCATGCACATCACGCGCGCATACACACACACACACACACTCACAAGAACAGACTCCAAGCCGGCAAAAACATGGAAACGATATTTTTCGAAGTGTGTATAGACCGGTTGGTCCATCTTTCTCTTTCTCTCTCTCTCTCTC
>UELU01142216.1:4095-93607 GCA_900490025.1 Megastigmus dorsalis
TTTTTCCCCCCCCCCCCCCCCCGTTCCACCTGTGCCGTTCTTTCGAACACTATAGTTTAGGTAGGCGTGTCTATTCTTACGCGAATGATTCCACGTTCTCGAGTATTTCTTTTTCACAAATAAGTTTTGGCGTGTGTAGCATGATTTTTGACCTTACGAAAAGCAAGTTTTTTTTTCTAATAATGAATAATTTATGGCAATTGGAATTGGATATTGGTAATATTAATTTTAAAAAATCGAGTGATCTAACCAATAAACTGCCGCAACCTCAATCGTCGAGTACTTGAAATCTCCAACATTTCACTGCCCTCACTTTGGAACCCGCCATGTACAAGGTCTACGACGCGACGCTATACCACGCCGACCGCCAGCAGAGAACTCCGCAGAGGCTCTGCCTCGGAAATGGCCAAGCGCGCAGAGAGTGGCTGTCCTTCGTAAATTAAATCCCGTCGCCTGGCCCTCCTCTCTCACACACCCCCCTTCCTCTTTTGGATTTTTATCTTCACCCCCCCCCGCCCTTTTTTTGTGCGGTGGCGGCTGCGCTGGTGGTTCTCGTCCTATACGGCCTGCGATGCTTTCGTCGCCTGGAACGTCCCGACGAGAGAAACGAGAGAAGAAAAAAGAAGAAGAAGAGAGGCAGAGATAGTGAGATCGCTGACCAAAGTCTGGGTGATTAATGGGGCTACTGCTACTGGAGGAGGCCGAGCGTGTATATATACTCCCCTGTAACCGCGGCCAACTTCCAGATAGTCGTGTGCGAGCCACAGTGAATTTGTTTAGCTTTCATTGCGCGCTTTAATCTTGTGACTCCTTTCCTTTTTCTTTTTTTTCTTCGTTGTTGTATTGTAAGAGTCGTTTGTTTTGCGGGAAGGTGAATTTTTGGCGCTGATGGCTATGCGTGGTTTGAGAGAACGCGGAGAAACGAATATCGCGGCGACTGATCGTGACCGATGGGCATTGGTTTCCTAAAATGCGGTACATCGAATAATAGAAAGCTTGTACACTCGATTTTTCAATCATTGACGAATAATCGGTCCTTCATAATTTTACTACTAATTAACTGTTACTATAAAGTTATATCTAACATTGCAATTGAACGCCAGTAGCTCAAAATTATGCATTGCAAAGATTTTCAAAGGCATACCTTTCACGCACCTCCAGTGCTCGTATATAAAACGAATGATAAACGACAGCGACACGCATTCCGCAGCCTGGGCGATCGTTTCATAAATATCAATGGAGTCTTAAATTATCGGGCAAAAACAATATAGCATCACGGGCGTAAATATCATAAGTTAAAGCTGTCATTACAGGGGCATTCGAACGCATTATCCACAGGATCGTACTATAGCGGCTGTCGTGTTCCCTTTCACTGACTCTCTCCCTCTCCTTCTATCTCTCTCTCTCTCTCTCTACCTCTCTGGTTTGCTCTGTCTCTTTCTCTCTCACCTAAATCATCGCGACAAAACGTGTTGGCTTTTAATCTCGCGAGCTCGTATCCTCCCCGTAACTATCCGAAACGCGTCGATGAACATCGCGAATATATCAGTCATCAGCGGGGCGTTTTCGCGTCGATGCCCGTATATTCATTATAAGCACTATCAAAATTTATAAACGGTTCCCAGACGTCATGGTGATTTTTTTTATGCGTGAAGTTGAAAAAAATGTGTCGTATTTCTATTCGTTTCATGATCCAGTGGATACATATGTTGCGTATATGGATATGAAAAAATTAAAATATTATTTTTCGAAAAAAATATTTGAACGATAGCCGAGACGAATGTTGTCGTTATAGTTATAAAACGAATGGTGTCGATAAACATTCGTATTCTCGAAAATGTAAATGCTTATTTTTATAAAATACTTTGGTTCATACTTGACAGCTAAACACCGTATAACAATAATTACAATTTTGAATTAAACATTAAATTCTTTATTATTCAGGTATTAATTATCTGTATACTTGCCGTTAACACGTAACTCAGTGGGGATTTTTCACCGTATTTCATTTTTATTCTTCTTTTCTCTGTATAGGCGTTGCGTGAACTTTGTATAATCTTATTACTCTTTGTCAATTTTCATTAATTTTACGACCTGTGACCTCAAGGCCTTAGTCTTGTTTACAGTAATTTCAAGTCTGTAAATATTTTATATTGCAAATAGTCTATACATAAACTTAAATCTATAAATAAAAATGTAACTATACTAATGCTTCTCACTCTCCCTAATTGGACCAATTTCGTGAATTTTATAATAAATATAATCCACATCGGACAGAAAAGAAAAATCCCTCCTAAAGTCCTGATAAAAAACAACTGCGACGAAAGTAACCGGTTACAGTAGATATTCAATCCTCCCATAACCGGAGTTTATTCGCTTTAATTGCGTCTGAAGTTGTGCAAGAGTTCCAAGTTGAGATGAGGAGAGAGAGAGCCGGAGTATTACGCGAGTCTACCTTGTTTTTTCTCTCCCCTTTTGTCCCCGTGGGACGTGCATAACGCAATCAAGTTTTACAGTCTGCTCTCTGTCCCCCTCTCTCTCTCTCTCTCCCGAGAGGACCGAGGGAGCTTTAAATGGGATTAAGTGGGAATTCAATAAGGCTGCTTAAATTTTTCATGACCCCACGGCGCGACGGTGTGCGGCTATACCTGAAGATGAAACTGTCGTCAGATACGCTGGGTATATCCGATATGGAAGAGGATAATTCTGCCAGACGCGTAGTATTTTCATGTGATATATAGTTATAGACTGATTAGCCGTGAATTTAAGAGTGATTATTAATTAGGTTTTTTGGTAGAGGTACAGGTCCTTTGAAGTGAATTCGGATGATTTAAACGAGAGGGAACAGTGCGATTCGGCCGAAATAGGTTTCGCATTTTAATAAAAAGTATTGTCAAATTATTTAGCAGACTGACCAAACTGAAACTATATATTTGCGTGAAAGTGGGTTGTTAGCACTTCGAATTAATTGTTGAAATCACTGTAAATTCTCCATTCGATCTCTTTCTCACTACTTTATACAGATGTACAAAGTAATAAGTATGAACACAATTTATTCATCTATATTCAATCGCTATTATCCGATGTAAACACACTCAATCGCACCGTATACCCCCAAGCTCAACATCTCGGCATAATTCCTCATCGTTACAGGCCGTCAGGGAAGTGTACGCGCAAAATTCTCAGATAATTTCTCGCTGCAAATCTAATTGACGCGTGTAATCCAATTTCTGGGTCGCGCCGCGCGGCATCAAACTCTTTTACATTTCCTCTCGCCTCGTACATAATATCCCCTGAGGAAAGGCGCGGCCTCTCTCTCGCACTCCTTTTCAACCTCTCTTCTTTTTCACGCCAGCCTCCGACTCTTTCGACCTATACCTTTTTTTGCCCCTTCCTCCTCCCCGCCCATCACACGACAGACGACTACGGCTAACTTATCTCCTGCTAAATTGGCCAGATTCGAGCGTGAGAGAGAGAGGAGAGGATGGAAAGATGGTCGGCTGAATTTAATATTCGGGGGCGTCGCGCGTTGGCCCGTTTCCCCCTCGTCGTGATATTCAGTGGACAGATATTAGCATGTAGAGCAGCGCAGGAGAGCAAGTTCCTGCTCCGACTGATTCTCTTCCGAGCGAACGGAGTGCGACAACGGCTCTCTCGCTCTCTCTCTCTCTCGCTCGGATAGTTGCAACTTTTGCTCTGCTTCTCGAGTTCCGAGTCAGTTCGTACTACCGTTCGCGCGCGCACAATCTCACTCACGCGTTCGCGCTACTTTTTTTAAGGGCTGATATTTTAACGAATTCTATGATTGCGGATGGACTGTTTTTTTATGGTTTTGAAAAGAAAAGAGTTTTATTCTAGTTTTAGTCCGAAATAATTTTTGTTCAGTTCGAAATTACTTCTGGTAACACTAAACGTTTCAGTAAAGAAAGGTTATGCAAAGCAAATAGTTGAACTAATGCATTAAGCGAATTTAATTAAATTTCTTATTTAAAAAACAAAGCTTTATGCAGTCAAAGGGTTTTATAAAACAAGCGTAGTAAAAACTACGTGGTTTACAAAAATTATTAAAACTCTACTTTCTGAAAAAAATTTTGTTTCAGAATTTCACTAATTTAAGTATATTAGAAACAAAATTTATATTTTCTTAAAAAAAAATTTACTTTTCATTTATGATGCATACGTGCACTAATGTGATATTAAATTATTTCTGAAAACTGAACTATTGTTTTATTCATATAATATTTTTAACAAATGGTCATAAAAATATTTCGTAAATAAAACCAATTCATTGGCATTTAGCTTCCTCAAATTTTATTATTTGTTCCAATACATGAGTAATATAGATAAATTAAGCCATTATAACCAAACCGTTAAAACTTATATTTTTCAAAATAATATAGGCATTATGCAAGAAATTACTAATGTAGAAATAATTTCAAAAACATGATATTTTTCTCAAACATATGTTTTTTCTCGTAAACTAATAATGATAATTATTTGAAAATTTATTTCTATAACTGAGTTATGTTATAATCAACCTGTATTACTAAATAACTTTTCATTAAAGTCCAATAATTGATCAATAACTTTTCTAATTTTATATATTTTCTAATAAAAATTGAAATAAAAAAAGTTTTTTCGCTATTACAAAGCTTTGTCTATGAAACAAAAACGATAACACGGCTCAATTTTATTATCATTAGTTTAATAATTCTGAATATTTTTGAATATTTGCGGAATATGTCATAATAAAGCTAAATTAATCTTCTTTGCAAAAATTTTTTTATCAAATTTTAATTTGGTTTAATAATTAGGAATCATTTATTATCTGCATTACATCGAATAAATTTTATAGATAAATACCATGATTAAACTTAAACCACGTGTAAAAATTTTAAACTATTAATGTAGTCTAAGACCTATCCCGTCTTTCAGATCGTCTGCTTCGACGCACGCGAGAGTTTTATTTTTGTAGATGAATATTAACGAGCTCTATACTACCTAAAATTTTTAAGTTTCCGTTGATTTATTCACAAACACAGGAAGGTATATTTACACAGCGAGCGATAAAATCTAGCGAGGAGTGTTTACGATGAGATGAAAAATTTCGCCGCGTTAAAGGAAAGGCTCGAACTCTTACACCAAAAAACTGTATTAAAGAAAAAAAAAAACAATAATCAACTGTCAAAGCGTAATTATTACATAAAACCCTTTACAATTCTGCCATTTTATTTGTCCAGTTGAAAGTTCTTAATTAAAAATAAAATAACGACCAGAGTTATAATGTACAAATTAAAACTTTTAAGTTTATTTCTAGCTTTTCGTCGTATAAAATAGTTTTTAACAAGTCGCACTTAAGGTTTATGTAGCTAAGAAAGTTACTCGTCTAACGCATATTTTAAACTCGAGGCAGATTCCTTTTGACACAAAACAGGAGAACAATTCGCTCAAGTTATGTGAGAATTCCCTTTAATTCGTTTCTTTTTAATGCCGAATAACTCGTTGGGAGCGCAAAAAATTTTTATCCTTCTCTCAAAAGAATATTCATTTTCAGTGTTAACGCAAATGACCTAATTTAAAAAGTGAAAACAAGCATCAAGTTACAAGCGTAATGAAATTTTTTCTAAAGAAGCTTAGTATTATGTGAAATGATGCGTTTCAGTTTAATGAAAAATTCCATTACATTAATTTGTATTAAAAATATTATAAGATTTCCTAATTGAGTTCTTGTAAAACTTGCTTTTCATTATTTTGTTTAGAAATTTATGCACGATTAATTATTATGATGAGTAATTTAAATTTCTGTATAAATAAAACATTTACACTCGCACAGAAATTGAAGTCTCGATTTTTTCGCATTTTCGAGAATCAGCTATAAACTCGATTGGCCACTGCAGAGGCTGCTTTGAGAAGAGAAGAGAAGATCAATTGATTCGACGCGTCGTCTACCGCGGGTAGATATTCGAACAGTCAAGTTGGCCCCCCTGCCACAGTGGCTCGGTTGTAGGCCAAGTTACATATATACTTCGGGTATAGCGTCGCGTTACCAGAGCGCGACGATTGCGACATGCCGGCCGCCCAGTCAAGCGCACACAAACGCCTGAATATCGAATGGGGCGGGATATCGAAAGGAGCTTGTTACATCCCCTTTACGCTTGCGGCTGCTCCAAGTATTCCATTTCTTTTCTTCGCGACGAACTCCGAGCCTCTTGGGGATTATTTATGAGCGGGTACAGCTGTTTAAACTTATACATATACATCAGCATCAAGTTATTTTATAGACACGTCCAAACTTTATTATTTATATCGGCTAACTTTTAACATCCAGCCGTAAACTCTTCGATTAAAGACGCCTGAAAGGAGGAGCGAGATTCGACGATTTTTTTTTGCGATGCAACCGTTGACATTGTTTATTCGCATCGCGAACTTTTCCAATTACACACGATTGATTTATCGCTTGGCTGCCTTCGAAACGGCTATGATTTATAAAATAATGGAAAAAGAAATCTAGTATTGCTGAGGGAAATAACTGATTTATCCGTTTCTTTAAAGGCGTTTGATTCCAGCGCTCGACGCTTTTACAAAAAAAAAAAGAAAAAAAAAACGAGCTCGCGCGGGCACAGCAGAGTAGCGAATTGTTAAATACTTTCGGGGCGCAATTCCCCACTCGTCGACAGGGAAATCGCGCAAAAAGCCATATGAAAACGTTGCCCGGCTGCTATCGCTATACCCACGTCGGCAGGTCAAAAGAATGGACAGAAGGAATAGAAAGAAACGAGCGGAACAAAAGTATTCGACGAATCCCCGCAGTCGTCGAAACAATGATGAAATCGCGATACTCACCCACACCCCCACCGCGCCACCCCACCGTGCACCGGCTCTTTGACAAACTACGCGCGAGAAGAAAGCGAACAAACGATCGGCGTTTTGTATGTCGCACACGCACATTAATTCTATGGTTGCGAAGCCTCTGGCTCTCTCTCTCTCTCTCTCTCTCTCTCTCTCTTCCTCGTTGCAAAAGAGCTAAAAAGGGGGTGAGTTAACGGTACACGAAAAACAAAAAGACGGGGAAAACGAGAGCGCGCGTCTCTCTCGCTCTGGCTCTCTACGAGCCTTTTGTGAGCAATCGGATAAAGGCATTCGCTCAAACCGCGGATATTGATTTCGTAACACGAATACGCGAACCAGAGCAATTCCTGCGGTTTAGCGTAGATTAATTCGAATGCGTATATATTCTATCTCATGCCTTTGCTCCAACCGCCCATCTCTGAATTTGCCATCCCCGCTACTGTTTTTCTTCTAACTTTGCGTCCCCTCTTTCTATCGATCTCTTCCTGCTCGTTTACCTATTTGCGTGTCCCTTTTTCTTCCCCGTGTTTTTGCGTCGCATTTCTGTTTTCTTGATTTCTTCCGTATTTGCCTAGGTAATAATCTTTCAGCTTTTCAGTTTTATACTAGAATTTTGATGTATTCAATTGGAGTCGATATAATTGTCACACCCATTTTGCAAATTTATAATTACAAAAAATAATGCAACAAAATTTTTTTAAAATATAGATTTAAATTTTTTTGTTTGACTTTTTAAATATTAACTAGCTTTCTTTTAAAATAAATACAAACATAATTGATAATTATCAAATATCGTCGGGTGGGAGAAAGATCACCCCATCTGAGCGAAGCAATGAAAATTACCCACAGAATTATAAACCACAGAATTATAAAGCATATGTAAGTAATGTCAACTTAAAATTTAGATAAAAAAATACGTCTCAAACGTGGTGTTCTTCATCACTTCGCTAAAGTGGGGTGATTTTATGCACTTCTTTCAGATGAGGTGATTTTCATCACTTCGCTTAGATGGGGTGATCTATTTATATGATATAATTCTATAACTTGATTATAGATTGCGCAGTCATTCAAATGATGTCTGACTATATACCGATGTATCTACTTGGCGCGCCAATTTCAATTGTCATCAATTTCACGAAACATTTCACAATTCATACAGACAACGATGATTGCAACGATGATAGAATAACAACTAATTAACTTTTTAATGCTCTGAATAGTTTGTAAATAGCGGCCATTCGTGGAATTAACTTGGACCGCTGAACGTTCAATTGACCCAATCGATCAAACTCTGTAACCTGCAGTGTACAATATGATGATCGTCGCGACCCATCATAGCATGTACATACATTTTCGACATTTGATAACTTTTGAGATGTCCCCAGTTCACACATTCTAAGCGCCTAGCAATACACTATAGGAAATAACAATAAGATACAATAGCTTTGAAAAAATCCACGAAAGTAACTAATCAACTACAAAAGCTAATGTCTCCACATTTTCCATTATCGTCACTCATCCTCGACTCGCAGAATACCATCAACACTGCTTTTTAGTCAGAAAATATAGCGCGAGCTTTCCCGACGCTCCGAAGCAAATACAAGAGAGCTAAAACGTCCGCGGCTATTTTCGCGTCGGACGATGGCTTATTACCCGCACTAAAAACTCACTAGTAAAAACAATGGAATTTCTCGCTGGGAAGAGAGAAGGAGATCCAGACGAGTAAAAGAAAAAGGCAAGGGGGAAAACTCAACGAGCTTGACCGTAGGCACGAATACACGCGCACACGTTTATATACACTCCTGCTTCTAATTTCCTCCGGCCCGCTCGCTATTTTATATTCAGCGCGCGCTGATCCTCTTTCTCTCTCTCTACTCACGTAAAGCGATACGCGCTCTTCAAAGGTGGCTTTTATAAGAATGCTCGCGCACGTCTGCAGTCTGTGTTTTCCTCCTCTACTCCACATTCATACACATTTTTTTTATCCGCTCATGCTTCTTCGTGCAAAGCTTTTCGCGGACATGTGTGCGATGTGTATGTGTGGTTGCGCGTGCCTGTAAAATTTCTGATTTTAAGAGTGCCATTCTCAGACAAAGAGGTAAGGGAGCAAAAGCCCGGTTCGGATTACTCGGAGATGCTGCACTAAACTTTCGTCGTGCATTACCTCGCTTACTTTTTTGGTCTTTGGTGGTCGAACGTGCGCGCGGAAACAAGTACCGGAATCCGGCGATTTTCAAGCTTTGCGCCTGACACATATTGATTCGAATCAATATTTCCTCGTGACTTGATGCAGGGCCTATGCTGTGCTTAAGCAGAATCGAATGTGTATGTAGGGGGTATACCTTAAAGTGTTCGCGACTCGTAAAGTGCTCGCGCACCTTTAACGCAAAGTTAATTAAAAGTTCGTCCCGAACTTAATATATTTATCCACAGAAAGTTGTATCTCACGCAAAGTTATAAGCGACCTCCTATCAAAAAACAAGCGTCTGAAGATCGATAAGCGATTCTTCCAAACAATTAAACTGCGTTTTACATCATTTCACCCCGTTTCAACGACTAAATCTCCTGCCCGCGTCCCTCATTATTTATTGCACACTAGAGAATCCACTTCCACATACACTTAGAACCCACAAAAGATTTACTACACACACTCGTACTAGAGCAAACCTGTGATTTTCAATTTTCCCACTATACCCGCTAGTCCCGTTGTATTTCATGTGTTAAATGGAGCGAGGTACCGCCGATAGGATAATGTTTTCCCTCCTGCACACTTGACGCGAGAGCCAAAGTTCCGAAAAAGGGGAAGGAAGGAAACTCTCGCGGGTATGCGGCTGCACCGACAGTCAGGGACTCGGCGAGATTTTACTCGTCGACTTCGACTGGAATTAGTCTGTTCGCTCTGTAGGTGAGTGTCTGGGAGGGATGTTGTATAAGTAGTGGAAAACTCGACTGTTTATTATTCTAATTTCCGAAATCAGTTGGAAAGGAGGGTTGACTTGAGATTTGCCAGAGACTCGGGAGACTAGTTTGCAGGCAACCACTTTCATGGCTGGTCAGTCAGACTAATTAACTTATTAGCGTTTAAGGAGCGAAAATGAGATAATTGATTCTTGTTTTCTCTCATTGGCAGGAATTCTTTTAATTTACTTGGGTAAACTTGCTCTAATTATGTTTGCACTTTCATACAACTTCATGAATAATGTGTCTTTTTCCTCATATCTGAACCAAAAGTGCCACATTTACTCCCGGCGCCCGTGAAAAAAACTGGTATTTTCGGTGTTGGTATCAGGCAAAATAAAATATGCATATATTAATATGATGATGATAAATAAATAATATGCACCATGAGAGAAAAATTGACCAGCCTAGCCAAGTTATTTTCTCCCTAGATGCATAATATCCTATTCTTATATAATTATAGTAAACTTGTATATCATTTTCTAGTTTCACGAATCTAATGTTGTGCTATACTGAATGGAATGTATCGATAATAGTTCAGTGTAATATCAAAATATAAAGAGATTGTAAATGTATTGAAGAATCTTAATTGATTGATGTACAAAAAAACAGAATGAGAAAAATTCATTAATTATCCTTGAAATCCACGAGGACATGATAAATTACCTTTTTTGCTTTCTCTAGGATATTGCCGCGTTCGTGAGAATAAACAATATAATATATTTATGCCCCTTTTAATACTGAATATAATGGAAAACAATTACAATGTCCAAACATTTATAAAACTTTCAAGCTGTCTCACTTATCTCTATAATTCGTATATCTTAAAACTGAAAAATACCCAAGATTCATTCATTTAGTCCAGTTTAATATACTGTAATTGTAATTAGAAATAATAGAGTTGTAGTTAAAGTTCAAAAAAAATTGAACCAGTACCAAGTTATGAAGCAAGAAGTGACCTTTCCGCCACGATTTTTCCAGATGCTCGGCTGCTCTACTGTACCCTCGTCCCAGGGGAACAAACACCTAACCGTAATTTCTTACGAAACTCATTTTGCTGTGTTTCCGTTACCGCGTCAATGATGAGGATAGAGAGAGAGAGAGAGAACTTTTGGCGCCTTGGGAAAATGTTATTATTAAGTTCGATCGCGTACAATGCAGCGCCGATGAAACTTACCTTGTGCCAATGAGCGTCTATGCAAGAATCAAAATAAATGCTGCAGGGGCTTGAATGAACAGTTTCATTATTTCGAAAACAAGAAGCCATTTTCAATTGACTTTCTACTCTTGCGATATCGAATCAACAGATACGATTATTGGAAAACAGCATTGGCTTGGAACAGCATCCAGTCAAAAGTTAACCACACAAAAATGATTATAATTCAATCTATTTCCTAGAGTACAATCCACTTTGTTCCAATTCAGATAATTTCCGCTTAAAGCTATGAGAGAATTTCAAAAATACACCAAGTCGTAAAATCCATCTCCCAATTCTTTGCAATTAAAATCCAAGCTATTGAATTGCACGTAAAAGCACTCTCGCCGAGCGATCACTGGTGAAGTATCCCCTGCAGCGAACGTTCAGCAGTGCAAAGTCGAAAGTCTTCTGGGCAGGGAAGAAAAGATCGCGAAAGGTGAAGGACGAGGTAAAGGCAACGAGTGGAATCATCAAATACACTCGAACTAGTAGAGATCGAAGGAGAGAGAGAGAGAGAGAGAGAGAGAGAGAGAGAGAGAGAGAGAGACAAGAGAATCGACCCCTGCAGGTTGTTCCCCTTTGGGGGTCTGCTACGTGGAGAGACTGTGTAACCGTCGTCGAGAAGAACAAACGAAGCCAACTGGGAATAGGATCGCTTTGGAAGACACGCACACACACACACACACACGCACACGCTTCCCATATAGCTGCAACTGCCAAGTGGAACATTGGAATTGTTATGTCGTCCCATGCAAACTCCTCGTACTGTCTCTTTCTATCCTAACTCACATACTCCTCCCGTTCCTCTTGTCGCTGGCGGAGTTCGCGCGCGCGTTGATTATCCGTCGGCGACTCGGCACCGCTATCGAACTCGATTAAAGTAATCGGCCTTCCATTCCAGTTGGCTCGCCGATGAGATCCAATATTTATTTTGCGACGCTTCGCCCAATAGATTGGAGGAAAGAGAGAGAAACAGAGTGCAGAGAGAGAGAGAGAGAGAGAGAGAGAGATATGAAGAGCTCTCACCTCCTCACGCTGCTGGCTTACTTTCTTCCTTCATCGCGAGCGCCAATGAAGCTAATGAAAAATGGCGAATTGCGCCGTGTCTATATGCGCTGTAGATGTGTTTTTTTTTTTATATCGAAATAATCAAAATTAATAGTGAACGCGGTATATACTTGAAGTTATTTGGAATTATTTTGATTTAAATATTTTGAATGAATCATTTTATATCTTCAGGAGTTTAATATATAATTAATGTATTATTATAATAGATGATTAATGGCATTTGCAAGATTCGAGTTACGTTTCACAAAATTACGTTCTAATGAATGATCATCAAGCAACATGTTAAAGGCCTTCATTGATTTATGTAGCCTGTGTATGATTTTGCGACTGCACGAGCAGATGAAGTGGATTGATCAATAATAATTATACCCGGTACAGAACAGCATAAAAGTCTTTGTTTCCTTGTATTAAATGATTAAAATAATGATTACTACATTGTGACGATTATAATTGCGCAACTCCACAATATTCCTTTATTCCACAATATAACCACTAATTCCAATGCATTTTAAATACTTCCACATAGAATATAGCCAATTTATATAGGCCAAAGTTCAGGATCAATTCAGTCATTATATTAATTATTTTAATGGGATTCAACTATATCTTTTACACGCCATTGTTAATATGAATGCTATAGTTTATAGTGATTGCGAGAATAAGCTAAATCCCGCAACATTATCAAGCTTCCACACCAAGCACTTTAGACACTGATACGCTGTCATTGCCGCTCCAACTAATCCGGTTCAAGATAACGGCATTCTATAATGCAAGTTCGAGTTAGACTTGTACTTGGCATTATTACTTATGAATGAGCATTAGACTATTTTGCACACGCTAACCGCTTAAAAGTATTAGCGAGTATTATAGCAAACTAATATTGATTTAATCCAGCTAGCCTAATAATTATTTAATTCCTGCGATCATAGTTGATGACTGGATTATTTTGCAATTAATTAATCGCTCCTTGAACCGTCTACTATCTTATTCGAGAATAAAACAAGCGTTAAAATACAAAATATACCTACTAGTTAGCATTTGTTCCGTTGCATTCCAATGCTAAATTAATCACCTTAATAGTTTTTTAATTAGACTTTCCTCATATCACAGGGACACTCCTCGAAGTGATTAATCAATGTTTAATAACGAGTTATAAGTCCGAGAGCATAAAGAATTAATGAAAGCTCGTCAGGATTCGCAAGAAAAAGAAGATACGTATAACAAATGTCGCTCTAATCCATTTTCTTAATTAGCGCCTGAGTCGTGTGCTTTACATGCGATATGCTGATCAAACACAAAATGGCCGGGTACCATTTAATTAAGTAAATAAGCACGTAAACGAAGGGGAGTCACGCTAATTTTTAGTGGCATGCAAAAAAGTGCATTTCAAAACAGGCGCGGCAGCAAAAAATTCTTAATTAATTCTTTTCAATTATTAAAAATTAGTAAATAGATACACGGCTTTCGACAAAAAATGATGCATTTGAAATAAAGTATAATTAGTGTGAATGTTATTGTTATGAATGTAATAATAGAACCAGTATTCAGATGAAGACTCTTTATAACTTTACGTATGTATTTATAAATATTACTCATTTTTGTAAACCCTATTTTCATCTTGTAAGTTCAAGTTAGATTAAATTTAAACAATAAAAATAATCATCAAAATATAGATTTCATATGAACAGTAAAATTTCATTCTCAAAAGCCCAACCAGAAACAATAAACAACATGCTACCAAAGCAATATATCAATAAAGAACAACAATGGCACGCAGTAATTAGCATACTTAACAATTCATATCGATCGAAATTAGAACAAAAACTTTCGACGTCAAGCGCGTCCCAATTACCCAAGAGCAATATGGCTGGTCCGATCATAAAGAGCTTCATTCCAGAGCGACATGCATTTTCGCGCGAAGCGCGCGGACAACAAAAGTTCGTATAGCTGCAGCGGCAGCAGCAGCAGCGCGACTGTACGACTCTCTCTCTCTCTCTCTGACTCCTGCATGTACGAGAGCTTACATGAAAGTGAGACAAAGAGAGCGAGGGAGAGAATACAAGTGAGAGATATCGGCTCGCGAGTTGACACGTGCGCGCGCGAGTTTAGCTAATGGGCTAGCTGCGAATATCTCGCACATCGACTGCGGAGAGACAATGAAACGTAATCGGCTGAATGATTACTCCGATGTATATCTATATACATGTGTGTGTGTGTGTGTGTGTGTGTGTGTGTATGCATGCGAGTCTTGTTGAGCTCATTTTCCGACAACTTACCACGAGGGAAATTGCGCAATCGCTTTAATCGATAAACAGTTGAATGTGTCTACCCTTTCGATTCGTGTGTGTGTGTGTGCGGCTCGACGAGCAGTTCATCGTAAGCGATCGTCGTGTGTGCGCAGATGTATAAATAAAAAACAAGAAGAAAAAAAAAAGCAGGTTGATATAATTCTGACGCGCACACTGGACACTACGGCGACTCGTTTATCTTTTAAAATTAGCGACGGGCGCGTTTCCCACTCGGAATAAATGATTTATTCAAATAGGAATATTGCATTTTTGTAGCGCGGCGCTGCGAGTGTATATCAAGTGCGAGGCGCATAAGCTGATTAACTATTATTTGTTGCCAGCACTCCTGTTCTCAATTATCCACTCCCGCGTCCAATTATTGCATCGCGCACTGGGACATTGTTTATTTATCATGTAGACGTGTTGCATCGTATGCCGCAAAAGAATATTTTACCAAAGAGATTATGATAGGGATATATTCTATGTTGATCGAATGCATAGAGTGAAATAGGAATTCCTAAATAGCATAGATGATGATAATAATGATGACGATATACTGTAATTTCGATAACAGGTAGCTTATTCAATGTATACATTTGATTGTGAAATAATAATCTACTGATAAATTGGTAGAATCAAAGAGGGATTTGAAACTTAAAAAACAATGCAGATAAAACAGTTTGCAAAATATTTTCAATGGACTTTCTTGACAATACCAATTATCCCGAAAACAGCTCTCTGCTATTTATTAATTTACGCTAAACATCACCCTTAACAGCCACCAAGCCAATATTATAGACTCGAGCCAAACCGCCTCCCCATTACGCAGTACCAGTATCTCGACAACCTAATGATCCGTTAAATCACTAAGAATTAATCGCTCCGCCAGTGCCTGTAATTATACTCCGCGCCATATCTCACCCATCACACACACACACACATACACGTGAACAACTTCCACTTCCGGCAGCAATTCGCACGCAAAACACAATTCATATCCCTCGCGCTGACTGAAGAATTCCATCTACGCGTATAACACGCTCATCCTCCAAGGGACAATTTCATAATTCCGTAGATGGCAGGTGCATTCCCTTAACCGAAATATCTCCTGTTTAATACGCATCGAGAGCTAAAGCAGTCGGATTAAGTGCCGTAAAGTAAAATACCCTTCCACCGTCGTCGACGTAAATAAAAGCCGACATGGCTGAGGTCGGGTGGAGATGCACTTTGCTAAATTCGCGTCGAACCCGAGTGTAAGAAGAGAGAATTTCGTTACGCGCGACCCTGATACGTACTGATGAACGTTCCGCTTGACGTCTAGTGTGTGTATGTGTGTATGTGTGCGTGCGTGTAGAGGAGAGATAAGGGACTTGTAGATTTTTACGATGTTTTAGATATGCGTGGAAGGGCGTCATTCTAGCGAATGCAATGAGGCGCGCGAGAGAGAGAGAGGAGAGAAGCTGTGTTTGTACCAAGAGGTAGGAGATGGAGAAACCATTGCGCGAATCTGGTTTATGCAAATGTGGACGGCAGTGCGCGCGCGCGGGTCGTGTGTATGGCGCGTTGGCGAAATTTCATTTGCGAGAAAAGTAGGTTTACTTAGCGGCCTAGATTTACACTAATTTTGAGGATGGGCGTTTCTTCGTATTGCTGAATCGTCCGGTTTATATACCTTATGTGTTTGATAATATTATTGTAAATTAACGACACAATGAATCCAAAGAAAACTTTAACCATAAATACATCAAAGATACAACTTGGCTGTAATATTTGTAATTTTGGGGAACCGAATTGAATTAACTTTTGCGCGCAACGTAAGCAACGTAGCACAATTAGCCTTCCACGAGAACAAAAGCAGAACCGAGAAATCTAATCACGAGAATATAGCGTTGGCTTACATTACCTCGCGGATACGTTTCTCTTTTATTTCAAACTGAAATGCTCTAATGCTCGGGGTATTGCCTCGTGTTACAGACACGTGCGCGAGTAGTACACGTCTACTGAGTATGTATGTGAGAACGCGGGCATGGAGTAAGAGCGCCAGAGAGAGGAAAAGCCAAGGTGAAAGATGCAAGAAAATCGAGGGTGGAAAGACTTTTAGGAAGTAGATAGAGACGCTGCATTGGTTGGCTCGCGCGTGACTGGAATTCTGGACTGTCTCTCAACTTCTTTACTTCCCTCCCCTCCTCCCCCCTCTCTCTCTCTCTCTCTCTCTCTCTCTCTCCGCCTCCTCTCGCTCTTTCTCCCCGCATGTCTCTATTTCGACCTTTTTACGTTTCCCTCGGCAACGACTCTTTATTTCTCTCCTCTTGCACAATGGGAAATCAGTGCCCCTAGTGTGTGTGTGTGTGAGTGTGTATGACTATATGTGTTGTGTGCGAGCGGTCTACTTTGAAAATCGAGCTGATTTGCTTTTCATTACACGCATTGCGATGACCTGCGGTTTTCCGCCTCCTGCATCTTTATGATATTGAATTATCGCAAATCACTTACGAGAATGGCTACCGCTGATGTATGGCATTATCGATATACCGGTGTAGCATTGATTGCAACAAATCGAACTGTATTGTATTTTCCGATCGAACGAACTATCTTTATTTGATTAATCATATTGGTACCGAGTATCAATTTTACCACGGTTATTCAATCGTGAATAATTCACTGCGACGATCGAAAGAAGAACGATTGACGAAATAATAAATATTTAAAATTTAATTGGTAACTTTAAACTTTTATTATTAATTCTAATCAATACTACAATGATTGCACGCGTTATCCTAACTTACTATATTTATTTTCGCCGTGTACGCTGCAGAAATAAAACGGGATCACATGTGCGGCTGGAAATAAATTTCGTCTTCCCCAGCAATGTTGGCTACTTAAAACGAGGCCGAACTGGGAGGAAAAGCGGTCCGCTAAAATCAAACTCTGTATAGATTGTAAAGTGGACATTGCACGGGGCGACCGTTAAACCAAAGTCTGAACGATTTCGAGGAAGGAATCGCAATGGCGCATTTTAGCTCCTCGTCCCCGTAGCCGCGCCATCCGACAAAGAGACAAAGCGATGGAAAGAGGCGCGGGAATGGAATGCCCGACGAGCGCAAGAGACACACTGAAAGACAATGACGTACGTATAGGGTAGGTGGGAAGGGTTCAAGGAGGTAAATAGAAGACGCAGTGAAAATAAGAAAGGCGGATAAGAGGGAGAGCGTGAGGGTGGAAGCGAAAGAAACAAAGAGGGAGAAAACTGAGCGGAGAAATAGAATCGTTCGAGGGGATGAATGTGCGGTGCAATATCGCTAAAGTCGTTTTTGTTGGATTTTTGTTCTGAGTGAAAAGTACACTGGCTAAGGATACTGTTATCCGTTATGTACCGATGTACAAATTTTGTACAGCAATACTCTAAAGTCAATTTTATGGATTTAAACCAAAATGTTTGTGTTTTCAATGTTCAATTATTTAATCTTATTTAGTGCTTGTACTATAGAGAAACAATATTTGAATACCCGAACATCAAATAGCTGCGCTGTGTAAATATTTTTTTTTTTTAATCAAACGACGCTTCCTTTCCTGGCCGATGATGAAATATTTTGTCGAATCAAAAATAAAGTTATTGATTTGATGTAATATTTAGTTACTACTCGAAATAAATATTATAAATAAATATTCCATCGCGTTCAATAACTTTATTTCTTGATTAACGAAACATTTCATCATCCACCGGTAAGAAAACGTTTTTTTGATTCAAAGAAATTTTTTTTCTTGCTACACAACCTCGATCGGTGCCAAAAACAAATAAAAAAAATGAAAAACTAGAATAACACGTAGTTTTGTTTCAACCCCAAGTGACAATGTCATGACGTTCTGCGTATTTGGCTAAAAATTGTTATAGCAAATCAAACTAAAAGTAAAGTCGATCAGACGGCTTAAAAATAGAGAGCATATAAAAGTGTCAATAAAATGTTTACGCGATAAATTCACATGTCTTCTCGAAGCAATATTACATCAGGAATTGCATGAACTGGCTCCATAAACATCCATAACCGCTCTCGCAAAATAAGAGAAAAGAAGAAAAAAAAAGAAGAATTAAGAGACGAGAGGGAAGAGAAAGAAAAGCGAGAAATATCCAAGATCCCGTAGTGACCCTTTATACAACACACAATTCCCTCCCTGTGTACGGCACCATACATAGCAGCAAAATTGCGCAGCAGCGAGTCTCGCACGACCATATAACGCGAGAGAGACGAGGGAAAACGGTTGTAGCAATCTGCTTCTCTCTTTCTGGTCCCTGTGCAACTACACGCAACACAATCGAGCGACCAATCGCCTCATTGAAACTCATACAAATCTACTCCACTTACACACACACGTTGCACGCAAATATACGGCGTTCATGGTTTTCCAAGAGACGGAATCTCACTGGCGCGCGTGCACAGAAGAGATGGATAGATAATGCCGCGCGCGAGATTCGCTTCCGCATAGGCCCCCGGCCGGCTTTTGCCGAGAGGGAGATGAAAATCGCGACGATAAAATTATACGATCAATCGCGATCGTTTTTAGCTTTGGGGAGAGAGCGTAACTAAGTGGCGCGCGCGCGAAAACGCCTCGCTTCACGAGATTCCAAGAATGATTGATCGCTCTTCCGCGTTTTTGTTGCTCTTTATTTTTAGTCTATTTGGAATATTTTGTGGAATTATTAGTTTTCGAGATATTTTGCCGAAGATATTGCTTATATTTTTGGACCAGTCTAAAGTATTGAAATCTCGTTAGACGTATACTGATTTTCTATACTGACGGTTAAGAGTTCAACGATACGATCTAAGAAGTTCGATGTTATCGATACCGGAACAGGTAGATTTTCTTTGATACTACGATGAGTTTAGCAAACTCTATGTGGATTATGTATTAATTTCTGTTTCATCATTGTTTCTTAAAGATCAATTTTTAAATTTGCGCTTTAGATAATATTAATTGCTCCTTTGATACCTCAAAGAGCGGAAAAAATTTAAAACGCGTTTCACACGCCTTCGCACTTTGAATAAACAAAATGAAACTTCAAAGTTCATCAGTCTTTACGTTCATCTTTGGGCATTCCGTATAAAGCATTGATGAAACTCAGTTAGTTCTTAAAACAGTTTAGTGCTTTATGAAATTGCAAACGCGGCGTTAAGCTTCTACTTTTTCCTGCTTCATGTTTCATGATACACGTATAGTAGCGGGAATGGGCATCTAAAGCATCTTGGGAGCACTCATATAACTCATATAAATGCGTGAGCTCTTTTTCCTGCCTCTCCCTATTAAAGTCAAATGCTTTTTGAAGCAAGTAATTTTCGAGGCTTTTTAAAACCGTTATAATGCACACACATACACGTCCTTTGGCGGAGGGGCAAAAGCGATGACCCCATTTCAATGGCATGAATGAGCGATGAATGAAATACCGCGTCGGCACCGAATTAAAAGAACCAATCGAATCTAAGAATGAATGGAACTCCTACACACGCTTTACATCAAAGCACGTAACAATCAACGATTCGTGAATCACGCGAGCCGCGAATGAAGTGACAGGAGTTTAATGAAACAATCTCCCTCGCATCCAGCGTGTGCGCTTAATTATTTCGACAAAATAAATACTGCAGTGTGGCCGAAGTGTGCCATCCTCTCGACGACCGCCAAGCGTAAAATCGATATGAAACATACGGACTTGCATACTCGTGAAAAGCCAAAATCAGATCTGCTCCCCCCTCTCGCATGTGCTGTCCAGACGAAAGTGTGCTCGAAGCCCGTCTGTTTGACGAGCGAGAGACTGTATATCGAATGGTCCTCGGCGTCACGGAGACTGTCGAGTGACGCTCGAGCCTCCAAGACAAGTATTGGACGAGCCAAAACATCTATCTCTCTCTCTTCTTTCCCCCCTCCCCCCCCCTCGTACATGCGTCTTTCTTGCCAGAATCGCTACATCCGGCAGCTTTTATTAGGGATCCTTTCAGAGCGAATCAGGGCTTTGTATCGATGAGAGATGGAGGAAAAAAATTAAGTTTTTCTTTCTCTATCTCCCTCTCTCCTCCAGACCACATAAATGACGTGGTAAAAAAAATCCGATTAGGGCAGCAGGCCGAGAAATTGGATTTTGGAAGTCTACTGTGTGTTACTCGGAGTTAAGTAGTTCAAGGACACAAGTATCGTACCACTTTGCTTCCAATTAATTTTACTTTTATCTCGGATCGCTTCGCTTTTTCGAAGAGGCTAAGTTTAACTGGTTCTGTCTGCTGCAAAAGCCGCCGTTGACCTTACAAGTGTTCAATTTTACCAAATACTTGGCACTCTAATAGGTAATCGTTGATGCGATCTCGGAACACGTTTCAGTAAATAGGTGTTTTTAAATTGTTTAACTTAGAAATCTTCGAATATTATAATTGTAATGCCTTAATTATGATATCTTGACTTGCATCGAAGACGAAAAAACAGTTTTTTTTAAGGAATATTATATTATATGCATTGACAAAAAAAAAGTAGAATGAATCCGATATGGTCAGCCCAATAAGTATCAATCTGTCTCATTCGTTATCCGTGTATCTTTTTATGAATTTTAATGATTTTATAATTTTGAATGTACCTTGTTCATCAACATTAATACAATAATAATTTCTTTCAATTTTGTATTTTTTATACAGATATATATATATAGGAAGCATTTATACTGAAAATCAAAAGGAGAAAATTTTTCTTTAATAATATTTGTAACTAAAAACTGCTCTTACGTTCAAAAGTCACTGTTC
This sequence comes from Megastigmus dorsalis, assembly GCA_900490025.1. NCBI lineage: Eukaryota > Metazoa > Arthropoda > Insecta > Hymenoptera > Megastigmidae > Megastigmus > Megastigmus dorsalis. The sequence goes on from UELU01142216.1 coordinate 25,233, forward strand.
TAATAATTATTACGAAAATACAGCTTCTGCAAAGATCGTTTTACCGCACTTACGGTACTGCACGACTAAATAGAGTAAAACACTTACTTCCTAAGTGAACTCCTCTTCGGATTTAATGTCACGCCATTTGTCCTCACTTTGTCCGTGGGCGGAAGAGGAACAAAAAGTATACGGAATCGCTCGTAGCCGATAAGAAAAAAAAAATCTGAAAAATAGGGGTAGATATTTTTTCTGGTTGGCAAATGACTCGGCAAAAACTCTAAGAGAGGCATTAAGTCGACGACGACGATTTCCGACATTAGAGTCTCCTGTTTTTATGCTCCGCTCGTCGCCATTGAAAAATCGGAAAATTTATACTCGCGCGACTCGCCCCCTTTCTCCACTTCCTCATTCTTGAAAGTCTCGAGAACGATAATAATATCAACGACGATCCCTTTTTTTCCGTTGGATCTCTCGCACACGAAAAGCACTGCAGTGCCGGCACTTTGACCGGCGCCGACTTGACGCTTGGTTCCTCTATTCTTAGATTTTGGCGTCGCCTTTTACTCGCATTCAATGCTACCATAACTTTGCTTTACAATCTAAATCTTTTGTGATTCGGCTTGGTTAGAAAGTAGAGATTCAGTTTTAATGATTAGGGTAATACTATACTATGCTAGAAGTTTTATATTTAATGCAAAAAATTACGAATTCGAATAAATAAAATATTTTTAAAAGTCGTTTTCTTCAAAACTATTGAATATATTACAAAATATTGTTCGTATAAATTTATGTACATATAAACTCTATGGAAAAATAATTTAGAAATTTCAATATTGAATAAATAAATTGAAGTATACAAAAGCAATTAAAAAATAGCCTTCGAAACGAATGTCTACATTATTGAGGTGAGCACATCAACTGCTTAGCTCGCGCAAATAGAAATCCGAGAAAGCGAGTGTAATATTTAAACAAAAGTTTCGCGCGAAATGAGCGCAAAAACGAGCAATTATTAAGCGCGCCGTAATTTGAACGTGAATTGCGTCCCATGCAGTCAGCAAACGTTAAGAGCAAACGAAACAACAAAAAGCGAGAGAGAGAGAGAGAGAGAGAGAGAGAGAGAGAGAGAGAGAGAGAAAGAATAGAAGAAGAAAAAAAAGAAAGAGAATCGGACGCGTAGACAAAGACGAAAAGACTGTAATAAAACTGAGACGAAAACTAGTCTCTTTGGGGGATACGCGGTACGGTGGTATAAGGAGCACGACAGAGAAGGAACGGAGAAAAAATCTGGAGCGCAGTAAGAGTTTAGTCGAAAAATAATGGCCTGACTCGGATGAGAGAGTAAGGAGAGATAGAGAAGTTTTAGCCTTTTGCGCGGTGGCGCGCGCGCACACACACTTTTCCCCTTATACTCTCATTGCGTTGCGCGAGTCAACCCACTTCGCCTATAACTTCGGCGTCGCGCTTGTTTTTCCTTGACAAATAGTTTCTCTCGTACTCGTCGCGCGCGTCCTGAGGATGGAAATTTCATTAATGCGGATGATAAATCATTCATGCAATCGCGTCACTCGTTTTATCGAGAATTTTTCGACGTACGCACGATTCAACGGGAGTTTATGCACACATAACTGCGAAAAGCTCGAAAGAACCGTTCATTGAGTACCAGAGATGTGACGAAAGAAGCGCGAGCGTAGGCAAACGAACGAGTTGAAAATTACGGGTACACTTTATTTACCGTCTAAGAATTTTTTTTTTCACTCTAACCGGTGATTTTATAAAGGGGTGGTGAATAAATTCGAGCTTCGACGAATGAAAAATGTTGGAATACTTTTTTTTCAGTCGAGTTTTGTGCGTTGATAAAACAGGTATATTATTAAGTCACGGTGTTTTGCATATTCGGCTTCCTGAAAATTAACATTTGTGCGTGTGGATTAACGTTCTTGCGGAGAAAAAAAGTTTGTGCACAATTCCATGAATAATTTACGATTATATCATGATAAATACCTTGTTAAATAGGTGGCTGCATTTTTCATGAAATATATTGAATATTAAAAGCTGACGAGTGAGAAAATGCTATATAAATATATAAACATACAATACTTTACACAGTGGACTAAGCGAACTGCATAAGCACGATTTAGCTGCGATAAATGCGATGATTCACGAATGTGTATTGTCAAATTTTACGCGCATGATATTCACGCTGAAATTCTAAAGTACCATATACTGATTTAGTAAAGAGGAAACTGTAATCCTGAAAAAATTTCAGCTTTACAGCCTCGCTCCCCGTAAAAGTTAAAGGCGCGCAGTCGTTAAAGACGTTAAAACTGAAAAACAGGATGATAACCGCAGCCACCCGCGTAAATAATAAGTTGGAAATCTTTTTATTATAACTGTGTCGAAAAAATTGCAAAAAGTTTTGTGACTTCTAAGCCTGTTAACCCATAGAGGAGGCCGAAAGTTTCAAATTTGAATTTACGTCTCGGTTCATTCTCTGAATATTATTAACGGATATAAGAGTTTCGCGGCCCGGTAAGTTTCCTCAACTATTAATAAGATTCGAAATTTTGTTTCTTTCAATTTTCTTTTTGCGCGCGAAACCACGTTTCGTATACTTTGAGCAAGAAAATGCAATTCGTAAAAATCACATTGGAACCGAAAAAGAAATAACCGCTGCGAGCAATTTTCACTATCTCCCGTAAACACACACGTATCCAAAACTACATTTCCTCGGAGTGCGAGCGTAGAGCGTACGAAACCCTCCCATTCAAATAATCCGCCCAAACCAAATAGAATACATCTTTATTCGCGATCGGAAAGAAATAGTCGGTCGGGGAGGAGGGCTCGCTCGGATGCGAGGCAATCGGCAGCTGCCTTTAAGATAAATAAAAAGGCTCCCCGCGCACGAAGCTCGCGATATCCCAGCTTAAAATAGTACAGCATTCCCCCCCGCCACCCCAGTTACATATACATATATGTATATGCAGACGCTTGGTAGAGCTATACGGCAAGTGCAAAATTGAAAATAAGTAGTCCCTATCAAGCGGAAACAGCCAGCGGAGCGAAGTTCGCACAGGCAAAGGTCACGCAGACAGAGATTTCTCGTGGGAATAGACATTTTTGCGCTAGAGAGCGCGGCAGATCGATTATTCATCCGGGACTTTTGCCTTCCTCTCCCTCTCTCTCTCTCTCGTATACCCCCAATAAGAGCGCACATACATATCACGGGATTTTTCCGGGCGGCATTACATTCCGAGCGATTACTCCATCCAATATGACGACACTCCGTGCCCAGACAATGATACGTTCTCGCGACTTTCTCTCTCCTCTCGTCCCCCTCTCCCTTCCCCCCTTTGATGCCACCGTCGCGCGCTCCGCTTTCGCGTCTTCCATTCTTTATATATACACCGCGCGTGTAGTATATACCGAGAGACACTGTGTACACACCACGTATACATACATGTGTCAGTGGCTTTTGAAGGATGGATATAAGCTACGGCGGAAGCAGCGCGGAATTGTATATATCGACTTTCCAGTGCGCGGCATTAATGGACTTTTTTTTCTTCCCCGACTCCCCGCCTTCTACGCTCTTTCTTCAGCTGCGTGCGGCGTGTGATTTCTCTCTCTCTCTCTCTCTCTCTATGCCACCAACGCTTCGAAAAAACATTCTCCCATGGAATGGCAATTCCGAGCGAGGGCTTTGTTTACTTACGAACGCCTAGTTCGCTCGGTGTTTTGCACAACCTTCTCTCTCTCTCTCTGTACAGAAAATTTTGAGATTTTTTAGATAACTAGAGCTTGAAAGATTTTTTTCAACCATTCTATTCTCAAACTAAACTTCGACGATTCTGCCTAGTTCGAATTCACTTCTCCGTGCACCATCTGTACGTGTGCATAATTAAATTTTCAAACTCTCGCCTATAGCTGTATACATACGAGCACTTGAAAGAAATCACCTAAAGCGCGCATTATCGCAATACCTTTATCGTCCGTTAGAATAGGACAATCTAAATTCGTGATGGCTAGACCTGACCCAGGACATTTACCGAATTTCGCCCACCGTGCAAGAACCCAAACAGCAGTTGTATACCCCAAGGGCTGATACCAATCGTCGTAATTCCAGCATTAGCCCAAGGTGTGCGCACCACTGCAATTATTCGCATTATAACCAGTCGTTACACGAGCACACAACTTTAATGATGTCCCGTGCACTTGCGCATCCATTGCCTGACGTGTCTCTCTATTTCCCCCGCAAACTCCTTATATACCCGAGTATATGCACGCACGCGCGGCCCGTCTATGTTTATATCGCGCTCGTAGGTTTTATCGGACAACCTAGTTGCACTCGCGTGAAATTTTAATCAGCCCTCTGAATCTTCGAGGCGCTACTCTCTCTCTCTCTCTCTCTCGTTCTCTAGCCTTATGCTTCGCTTATATATACATCGCGCCCCCCTACCTCTCCGTCCATCTTTTTATCAGGGTGCAAGTGCACGCGCGCGCATTCGCTCGGTCTTATGAATATGTAGACACGCCCAGGTACTCGAGATCGTTTTCCTTTTTTCCTCTCTCTCTCTCTCTCTCTCTCTCTCTCTCTCTCTTGCTCTCGACAGTCTACTATCTACTTACATCGCCTTGGCGTTCTCTTTCTTTTTTATATATTTATGCCGTTTGATAGTAAAACATTCTCCGTTGGGCACTTAACGGTTGACCGGTAGCTATATGCCTTTTTTATCTATGGGTATGAAGCTTTCTTTTTCTTCCTAATCTTTATCTTGCTTTTATCCACTGACGAGGGTTTTTTTTTTAGTGAAAGCGAGAAGACATAAAAGGCTTGATAATGGTGATAAGTGATAGGAATTTTTTATGGCATTCTTGGTAGAGGTACTTTGGTAAATATGCACAAGCGTGCGGTGTGTGTCATGTGAGTCATAATTATGAGAGTATCCGTAAACTTACGTGTGGAAGGTGTGAGGCGGGAAGGTGACCTTAAGCTCTTACTCACCTGAAACATGAAGAAATTGTGAAGATCTAGGCATTAATATTCAAAAGAGAAATGGAAATGTTGAATAATTATAGTCTAGTATTTCAATATTATGATCAATCGTTACTTTTGTATAATGCACAAGCAGACATTGGATACCACCACGATAAAATCATGGTTAATGAACGAATATGGTAGAAGATTGCTTTTTCTTTTAAACAAGGTCATATAGTAAATTAGTTATACGTATAATATTTTCATTGTGATTCGACCGATCTAATCTACTCTTTTTTCGTCATTGTTACTATGATTTTACGGACAAAAAAGGAAGAGAAAAAAGCTGAATGAATGGCAAATTTATCGCGTTTTCTCATTCAAGTAGTTTTGAAAACACAAAAGAAATAGTGACAACCTGCTCTATCCGAGATTAATCATCGCTCTCGATCTTCTCGCACAAGCTTCAGGCTATTCAAAACCCATTAAAGTACGTCGATCTCTCGATAGGATCGTAAGTTTGTCAAGCAGGTCTGCCTTAATGCGCATTAGTCGTGTTTATCATTTTCCTTCTTTTCAGCCTTTTTAAGATGCTTAACGACCGTCTTTCGGCCCTCAACGACCTCACCATCATTCACTCATCACGTCAGTTTCGCCTAGCAATAACCCAAATGCCGAGTCGAGGTACTTGATTTTTGCAAAACAATATTAATCACCGCTTGTATTTGACTTTCAGCTGTACTAATGACTAGTGAACTTTATTTTTTAAGCAGCTTAAATTAAATAGCGGCGAACATTGATTGGTTGATGCAGCAACTCTTCTCCTTTTTCACGTCCCGTTTGACGAGTGACGGAATTTATAGCCGACTTTATCGCCTCTAGGCGCAAGATTCGTGTACATTTTTTAATTAAAGCTCGAGTCAAATTTTTTAAGACATTAATTTGAAATAACAGCGAAGAGGTTAAAGCTCGAGGCAGAATTATGCGTTTTAAGAAGGAAGAAGAAGCTTTAAATTAATATAAGATGAAAAGTTAACTGCGGCAGTAAATCTCCGTAATGTGTTAATTCTATTATGGAGACGGCGAATTTTAGTTTCTTTATTTAATCTCGCAGCTCGTCGCATGGGCTATTTCATTGTACTTTATGCGCTTTCCCGTCATCTGTTCTCGCGCCTACTTTGTACAAAAAATTCGTATGCATAGGGCGAATAAAGTGGAGAATAACGAAGGAGAGTCGCTAAGGCGAGACTGTCGGGGCTGAACTTTTGTCTTCGAAACCAAGTTTTCTTTGCAATTCTTTCTTGGCAGTGTTTTGTTACGCAGTGCTTGAAGGTCGTCAAACTAAAGCTCTTCCAAGCCAAATTCTTTGAATCATAATATTTGCATATTCGTTAAGACATCATAAATTGTTATTATTGTTTCTGAAGTTATTATTACGTCAAAGAATCAGAAACTGTATAACAAGAAACAGAAAAATATGTAAAATATTTTTTCATGTTTATACAACATAGATAAGTATCACCGAAAAAATACAGTACCGAATTTTTCCCAGACTGAAAATTTAAAAACAGAGCTTTGAATTCAAAAGGTAGAAATATCGCTCGTATAATTTGTTTTCATTACGCGGAAAGAAACGTCTCGCCGGTAGCGGACAGAGTTAACGAAGGGTAGAGAGCAGCGCGCGAGCGCAATAAAACTGCTCTTTATTCCGATTACACATTCCGCGCTTTTTATTGCATAAACGCCAAGAATACAAGGAGCGCGAGGGGAGGTCGAAGGGGGGGGGGCGGAAAAAAATATTTTCTTCAAGTATATAGTCAGCCGGTAGCTTGTGCAGCTCCTCTTTCATTTTCCTCGCACGAACGAAGGAGCGTGTAATTTGGTGCGAAGCTTGGCGCGAGGAAATTAAACGATATGAAAAAAAAAGAAGAGAAGGCGAAGAAGCGAAGGAGAAAGAACTTAGGGCCAGTTTAATCATCATAATTTTAATTAGGCAGGAAAGGCAACTCGAACGCAAGTAGCGTACAAGTGGAGCGTGAGAGAGGAAGAATGGAAAAGAGATCGAGCGCGTGAGAGAGAAAGAGAAGATAGTGAAGCTTAGATGCGTTCGGGGCGTTTTCTACTCTTCGCTCCATGGAAAACTACCGTTAAAGCTCGGTATTAAGGATTCTCGAGCGAAGCAATTTCAGGACTGAAATTTTCATTTAGTCAACAACGCCATTTAAATTTTATGCTTGTGCTTAGTTAATTTTCTTTTAGTGTTAGAATGTAATTAAGACGATTTTATTGTCAGTCTTCATTTTTTTTATCTTGCTTCGGTTATTTTTTTTAGCTCTGACTCAGGCTTTTTACTTCTTCATTTGATGTGAGATGAATAAAGGTTCTCGTCGTGTTTGATCGTTGGCAAGAGAACAATATTTTTTTCTTATTCTTCGAAGATTGAAATATTCAGAGGTAGAATTTGTGTGCACGCAATGCTTGCATACGTTGTAGCTGTGGTTTGTAATCTTGTAACGTTTACGGAAAAAGTCTAGAAAAACTTTCGGAAACTTTACATGAAAGCATATTGAGAACCTGAACTAAAAGTTTGAAGTAGAGATTAAAGTTTTGGTGGAAAAAAATTTTATTCTGAAAAATTTGTTAAGTTTTTTGAATAGTTGACCCGCTTAAAAAATGAAAGATGTATCGTTGTTATAAATAATAGACTATAGCGTTCTAGGTTTCATTTGAAAATTTTAGTCGACTTTCTTTAGATATTCTGGTTATCAACAAAATGTTACATTTTTTTTAATTGTCTGTATCTTTCAATTTATCATATTTTAATTATTTTGTCCACGTTCTTCTTAGATTACCATTAAATTTCGCAGCATTACTGTTCAAAACACGCTCCGAAATTCCAAAATTTGATCTCGCGATATTGCAGCAAAACGTACCCTGAATTTTGAAAATATCGCCTCCTATATTTTAATTAAATTCCCAAAAAAAAATCTACACAATATCAGATCCCACGTTAGTTGATACGCCGAAAATCCGTTCATTCCTTGAAAGGGTGGTGATTCAAGAGACGAGACCCAGTTTCAAAAAAATAAGGGTTAATAAAATCAATTTCAAATACGAAAGAGTCGGGAATATGATTCGCGGCATGCGCATAAGGACGAGAACGGAGGAAAGAAGCCCGAAGCCTGCCCTCGGAAATCCTCTCTCGACGACCCACGGATGAATTTTCAATCCCCGCGAATTTGAATTTCGTGATACCGGGTCAGCCACACGCGGTATGTGCGAAAGGGTCGAGAGAGAAGGCTGCGGGACGACGCACATACACACACACACACACGTTATATAAAAGGAAGAAACGCTCGTGGCAAGGCCACAGAGAGAAAGAAAGAAAGAGACTACTGTGCGTCGCTTTCCCAGAAGAGAAGAAAGACTGCAGTGGCGCGGTAGGGAAGCGTAGCAACGGATAGATCTTTCACGATGTCCGTCGTGCAACGGAAGACCTGAGCCGCGCGAGAGAACAGACAGAAAAGAGAAGGAGATCAAGGAAAAACGAGAAAGAGAACTAGAGAGAAAGAGATAGAGAGAGAGAGAGAGATAAAGAGAGGGAGCGAGAAGAATGACTGGAGGGAATCTCGCCGAAGAGAAGAGAGAGGAGGGAGAGAGAGGTCCTACTGGCCTTTTTAAGCTGTAGCCCGTGGAAGAAAAAAGTAGCGACAGCAGCCGCCGCCGACGATCGATTCGCCGGTCTTAGCCTCATAGCGAATCGAGGGAACAACATCGTCGTAGTCGTCGTCGGCGTCGCGACGCTCTCCTTAAAGGGGAACTGTCTAGTCTATCTCATGCTTCTCCCATATCCATTGCCCAGACGTGACGCACGTGCGCCGCCGAGGATAAAGCGAAGTAGTCGCTCTGTTCCACATACACATACACACACACACACACACACACACACTGACAGAGTTGTCCCCTTCTCTCTGACTATGCTAAGATGATAAGTGAGGACCGAGGAATAAGAGAAAGAGGGGACCGGGTGTGTCTGTGTGTATGTGTGTGTGTGTGTGTCTGTGTGCGCGATAAAGAAGGAGCGCGAATATGCTTAACGGATATGTGATTCCTGGAATAAAAAGAGGCTTTATTGCCCCAGCGAGCGAGAGAAGTTGTTTTTGTTGTAAGCAAATTTATGATGATTTGTGGTGCTTCTTGCCGACTGTGTTTGCGAATGGTTTTTCGTATTTTATTGTGGAATTAAGTATAGATTAAAGTGGGTTTGTAGTATTTTTCAGTCGGCATCTAATATAGCGAAACAAATGTTTATTTTATTACTTGTTAACAAACACGTGTGCCATAAAAATTTATTAGTTGCACAGCCAGACGATGAGATAAAATAAAAATGGTTACTACAGATCTGACAATACAGAATTTGACCTAATTGAATCATTTTTTCCTAGTTGAATCGTACCGTTTCATTGCTTTGTCATTCAAAGTTTTTAGAAATTAGGTCAACCTGCCTGCAAACAGATAGCTTGATGAATTGTATACAAACATAACATTATATTGTAAGAGCAAGTTTAATGCTATACCGGATGAATTTTCCTCCCTGGAGTTCCGAAATACAAGTTTAATTCTATTTCTAATAAATAAATAATTCCCAAAGAAAAGCGACAAAACGTAAAATATCCATAAACATAATAATATGGTTAATTAATATACAAATTAATGTAAGAATAATAAATCAGAGAACGGGTCAAGGCAAACAGTAACTGAAATCGTCTTCATGCAGAATGAACGCAGCCGATCAATGCGAATCATCGCGCCATAATAGTAACGAAGGCTCTTCATAGAGCTGAAACTTAAATGAATTATTTCACCTATCTCACAGGTATAGGCGAGCTCTCGGAGTACACCAGCAGCAGCAGCAGCAGCAGCAGTTCCATCGCCATATGCATACCTCGTTCCAAGAGCGTTCGCGCGATCTTCCAACTTTAACGTCAAGTTAAAGCGCGCTATAAGCGTGGCGCTGGTGCACACACACACCTTTTTGAGCGAGCGCACCCATTAAACCGAATGATAATGGAATTCTTGATTATTTAACACTCGCGCGGGCGCGATCTCCCTTTCCGTAAAAGCTAAATCCACGAGACCATGCAAATAAATATCCATACAAACAACCCCTGATCTCGGTCAAGATGATTGTCGTTGATCAATATAAAAGACGTGTACACGACATTTGCATATCGGAGAACGTGGACATAATGCAGTTGGAGAGCAAACCAGGCGCGGAATATGATAATCCTCGGGAGGCAAAAACAGGACCAAGCGGAGACCGGGAGAAAAATAGGATGAAGAGAGATGCATTATAGGAAAGTGCACAGACGATAGCATAAGAAACGATAGAGAACGCGCGTCTCTGCAGAGGAACGCCGAAAGCATATATATATATATATATATATATAATCGTAATGCGGAAGATGGACTATCGCAGACAGTCTGGCGGAAATCTCCGGAGGATCGTGTCTGTGCAGCGCGCTCCTCGTCTCTTGAATCCGGCGCGCCTGCGCTAAGAGGCGCGGATCTGCTCGATTTAATTTCACCCAGTAGGGGAAACTACTTGCCACGCTCTCACCTGTTTATGTATACACATCCAGGCAGCTCGCGTCTTATCTACTCAGATGCTCGCGGACGGGGAGGGGGGAGGGGGGAGGGTGGAGACTCTAGCGCTCGCTCGCAGGAGAGTGAGAGCAGCAAGAAAAGTGCAAAGTGGCGCATCGCTCCGCGGCATTTAAATGCTAAGAAGCAGTCGGCTCGTGAATAATAGCCGAGGTGCGCGCATATAGCTGGTCCCCGAGTTCGCGCAACGACAATCACTTTAAGCCCCTCGACAAGTGGAGTGTTCTTTCGAATCCGGTTGAAATCTCCTTCAACCCCTTGCGCGAGCGCCCCCCTTCGCTTTCTTTTCGCGCTCGCTCTCTCGCTCGCGCTGGCACCCGTAGAACGTGAGCTCGTTTTTCTTCGGTTCGCTGTGCTGGGGAATGCTGGCCTTTTCTTTTATTCCTTCTTGCGCTCTCTCTCTCTCTCTCTCTCTCTCTCTCTCTCTCTCTTTTCCTCCCTTCTCTTGCCTGCCAGCTTTAGCCTCGATTCGCCTAGCTCTGGGAGCGTTACAAGCAAATTCCTATTAACGGCAACGCCCAGCTCTCTCTCTTCTTTCGTATCGTTCGGGGCCATGATTTCTTCAATCTCTGCAGCATTTCAATTACAATCGCTCTTGATTATTGAGTTGTATAGTTGGCAATAGTGATCGGTCCTTTGAACTACTATTTACGAAATTATATCGATTGTACCTTGTTGTTATAAACACTTATCGTAGTTTGATAATGTTACGTTTATATACGCATATATATGTGACATCCCAATCCCAATTCTATAAAATCAATATAATTTAAATAGCGATGACATAGGGTTTATTCAACTCGTGTTTCATTCTATTGCTTCATTCAAACTTTTTTCCGATGACAACTACAAAGACATTTCAATTATTTATAATGCCTATGCATATATTACCATTTTGTGATATAAATCTGAATAGATAAAATGCCACTTTAGAATGAAATTCAATTGTGACTTTTATCGTTAACGAATATCGTAAAATAAAAAAGTCGATATTCATATAGTCAATTTCCCATATTGTATACACTTGAATTCTCGTATTCGTGGACGATCCATCATGTTTTATTAATTGAATTTTCATGTGCGACCGTTTGTCGATGAAAAAAATAAAAGATTTTTTTTCAAATCGATAGCTATAAGCGTGTATTTCAAGCATCATGAACTACAATGATAGGAACATCTGCCATTGACATTATACGAAATGTTCATACAAATACAGAAATGTAAGGTAAAACATTTCTAAAATTACCTATTCATTAAAAAATATACAACAATAACAAATTTTATCAACGATTAAAATGAATAAAAACGAAAGTAGTATAGTATTCTGTCAATCCTTTTATAACTTTTATTTTAGAAACAGTCAAAATATTGTTTCCTTTCGTATCAAAGCTGAAATGTTCTTCTACATCACGTATAAAAAATGCTGATTCTAATCCAGAATAAACAACCGTCATTAATTAAGACACGATACAAAAGGTGTGTTGTTTTATAAAACGTTAAGAATAAATCTTCATTAATTTTCTTCCCTTATCTCAAAAATGCAAACGCGTTCGAATAGTATTTCTGAATAAACGTATTCCAAATATTATTTCTACTTGATTCGATGAATTATTAATTAGCGAACGAAACAGAAATTTAATATTTATGAATACCGATAAGATCAATGATTGCCGCTAATTACATTCAACTAAAACCAACCACAGTATTTTCCAAGATATATACGGTGAAATTTCAATGATCTAATCTTTGAACCGGCATTAGCACATCCAAGACCTGCTTTCCCAAAATAAGGAGGGCAATACGCGACAGGCCAATAAACTGTCCGTCAAAGGCGCCTCAGTGAACCGTAAAAACGGCAGTGGCGGCGTCGTACCCAACAGCGGCGTCCAACCGCAAGAGCTCGGTAACAACTTACTTTTTTCACGTACCGCATAAAAAGTGGAAACACGATCTCTAAATCCGATTTACGATAGAGCGCGAACGGAAAGAAAAGCAAGGGGAAAAAAACTAAAAGCAACTTCTGGTTCTAAACCTTCCCCCCCCCCCCTGCCGATCGGTACGCGAGAAAGAAAAGGTGGAACGTATAGAGAGAGAGAGAGAGAGAGAGAGAGAGAGAGAGAGAGAGAGTAAGGGGAAGAAAAGAGGGGAGGGGAAAGGTGTACGGCATCGCAAGTAGATTCGCCCGCGGCAAGCGCGCGCGAACTTCCAACAATGCGCCCGCGGCCAGCTATACGAGAGCGTCTTCCTCGTGGCCCCTCGTAGCTATAGTCTCGGGTAGATCCTCGAGAAGCCAATGGACGTGGTAATTGAGAGGTTTGCGAAAGGCAGAGAGAGAGAGAGAGAGCTACTATGAACGTCGTCCAAGTCTATTGAGACCGGCGTTGGGATTTAATTAATTACAGGTCGACAATGAAGGTAAAAGCAGCTCTAAGTCCAGCCAAGGTTTTAAAGCCGCTGCCGGCGACTTATTCGTTTGAGCTCCGCGTTTTAGACGGGATGGCGCACCAGCCGCCAGCTGTTTATCGGGAAATTGAGTGGACTGGCAGCGGCTCTTTTGTACCTGGCCAACTCGCTAACTGCGAACTACGTTGGACAGCATAAAGTGCAATAAAGAGGGTAATTGCCGCCAGTTGGTTTTAGACTTGATGGTTTATCTATTCTCAAGCATATTCCTTTGTTACGATTAACTAAGTTCCAAAAATACAGTAACTAGCCTTGGAGTTGATTCAAACTCTGATAATTCATATTTATCAATTATTACGAATTCTGGAGTAGAAATAATTATCAAGTATGAGATTGATTTTGTCATTCGCTATTAAAGCCATTGTTCGTAAACCTATAGTCGCCAAGGAAAGTAAATGAAATTGATCAAGGAAATCCTTTATTACATAGATTAGAATCCTTTGTGTCATTCAATTGAATTCTATTACCGTCAGCACGCATTGATTGCAGAGTCACTTTAACAAGTGGTTGACACTATAGCTTTTAGCGCTTTTAGAACCCATGGTTTCGCGGAAACGGCAGTCCGAAAATGCGTTCGACTAAATTCAGCATTATTATGCTATCCTTATAATTAGAATAATAGATTCGTTGATTCTGCCATTGACCAGATACACTGATGAAGTTCACTTCATGATTTTGGTTCTTTGATGCCCTTTAGCTATGTTTACGTCTGTTGGACTAGAAATAATAGAGAATTGAACTAGATATGTTGCGCATTGTCTTTACTGCATAAATATTCTCTTGGAAATCTATGGAAAGGAAATCGATGATACTATTTTGTATAATAATTATACTGTAATTGGTTCAATCAAAACATATCTAAAAACTAATGAAATTTTGTAGCTAGAAGCTTAATAAAACGCTCAAATGATTTGCAGATATGATGGGTATTCCTTCATCAAGAATTCTACTCTTATCCTTCATCAAATTCCTGTAACACAAAATTTCTTATTTATTTCTGCTGCTGACAGGGGGTTACCGCAAATTACTAAATTTCTCATCACCAAAACGAACAGCTCGATCATCAACATTTCAAACTAGAACTGTAACAAGCCGTCACCCAAAAAAACTTTCCTCGCTCAATCAACATGACGAACCATCCCCCAAAAAAGAACGTAGCCAAAAAATTCGTAACTTCATCAATCAAAATACTCTCACCTCTCATCGGTTGATTGCACAAAGAAATTCTCGATATCATTGTAATTGCGAATCGCGCGGAATGCGTAACGCACTATTCATCAGAATTCATTGCCTCGCGACGTCGCACCCCAACTGCGATCCTCTCCCTCGACCATCCACGAGCGATAATGCAAAGGTGCGGCCTCGTGGGAGCCAGTTTGAAATCGAAATCGAATTATTATTATTTGCTCGGTTTTCTAAGTAGAAAAAAGGTGTCGGGACGCCCTGCGATGCCTTGCGCGGCAGTCATAAAGTTGGGGAATGCTTGAGCTTTCGCGGTTAAATTAATATGCCAGCAGCAGGAGGCAGCCGCGACGCCGAGGACAAACGCGCGAAGGACTCGTGAATAACATTATGCAAAGTTCATTAAAACCGGCCCCTTGAACCGCCGCCGCGCGTGGAAAGTAGTTCGCCGCCTCGCTCCACGTACAGCCTTGCCCATATACCTTCAACATCCTCCCTTCCACCCTCCCCCCTCTCTCTCTCTCTCTCTCTCTCTCACCGTCTCTTTAATCTCACTCACGCTCTCTTTTCTACTCTTTTTCTATATCAGTAATTCGTTTTCTCACAGATCACTCGGTCGCATTGGATAGCCTCTATTGGGATTCGTAACGAAGTTCGTCTATTACATATTTTTTTAATTCAGGTTACGATATCGATACTACTTAATTATTTGAAATATATATTTCGGGTGACTGAACGCATCAGAAAATCGTCCTATTGTTTGAATACAATTCATCAATTATTTAATACAGAACATTATTGCTCAAACGCTTTTCTGATTCTTTGCTTGTTCAAAAAAATTTTTTTTCTTGTAACCTGATATAATTTCAGATGTTATTTTCTACATTGAGAAGATTATTTGAGCAAGTAAAAATGTTGTTCTATATGCCCAACTCTTTTTCCTAGTATTTATCGTTTCATTTTTTGTATTTTCTCAGTTTATAAATTGTTCAATTGACACTTTTTTTCGTATTCGGTACAAATTACTAGTGAAGAAAAACAAATAACCAAATATAGACTTTTGGTTATGATGTCGTGTGAATAAATCAATGAAATTAGTTAATTTATAAAAATAAATAACAGTTTACAAAAAAAGAAAATTTAGGTACAAGTTTGCAAATTGTAACGAGTCCTCGCAATTGGCCCCTTTTCTACCAATATTATATTTTCCAGAAAATAATTACAAAAGTTTACATTATCCCTGGTGGTTTACTATACCTCAGTTTGCTCTACTCCTTTTCAATCAGTTGCCACCCACTCTCTTCATCCAACTTCTTACACACATTTTTCTCTCTCCTTCAACGGCGCATAAAGTTGTTTTATTCAAGAGTAAGGTAAATCTGCAAAACACGGAGCGCAATAAAGACAACTTTAGCTTCTACCCCGTATCTTTATCTCTCCAGGGCTGCATCTCTCTTCATCGTTTCTTTTCGCATACATACACACACCGAAAGCAGCGAACTATAAGATGAGTAACACTTCAGCGTACCAGAAGACGGCAGCTTACACTCCACTTTCGAGTCGCCTCTTTCACCACGAGCTTCGAGCCACGAAAATTCATGCCACGCGAGAGGAATTCCGCGGCGAGAAGCGCCCGCAGAAGAAAGAGAGAGAGAGAGAGAGAGAGCAGGTGAAGTAGATCCACGGTGGCGCTCGAAACTTTTCTCTCTCTCTCTCTCTCTCTCTCTTTCTCGCCTCCACAACGTGAGGATGCACAATATGTGCATTGATATTCCAACGTTCCTGATGCTTTGCATATTTTCTCTATTTCGCTTCTTATTCACAGACGTATGCCTAAAGATCCGGAAGAAAGGAATTCTTTCGTGTTTAGTGGGCTGCCCGACTAATGTCCTCCGCGTTATTTCTGTTCAAAAGGTTGTATTGATTACGGAAGAAATTGCGATTGTGAAAACTGAGCGTTCAGTTGGTATGACATTAAAACAGTTACGGTTGACGTAAAATTGATTTCATTTATATAAAGTAAAACGAAAATGTATAATTATTAGTTTTCGCATACGATATTACAGGAAGTTTAATAAAAATAGATTATAATTTTTTTCCTTTCAAAATTCAATATTTATACTGCATCTGGATATCATCAATAATCTTGATCAGAGTCAAAACTTAATTTTTACGTATTCAAAGATAGCTAACGACAGTCTGGCCCCTAACAATGTCTCATTGATACCGGTGATGCGCGTACATCCATTATTACAGTGAATCACTTTATCAGATGCTCTGCATTTTCAAGCAGGTTGAACGGAAATGCTCTCATGAATCACGTATAGCAAGTATTATGAGCTCATTCGCAAAGCAGTTGGATACAAACAATTTGCTTGTAGCATTTCAACGTATAATGGATTCCCGTGTATTACAAGACTTAAACAAAAGGATAAAGTATATGTTTACTTAGATGATGTTACATAGTTGGCAAAATACTCGAACTAGGACTCGGGCGTTGCTCGAATGCTGGATACAATGTCTTCACAAAGTTAATCTGACGCTCGTGACGGAATAATACAGTTTTCTTCCCGGAAATGTTGGAGAACAATATAAATTGCCTTAACTAGCGCTAAATTATTAGCTTAGCTAAACTTCACGCCAGGCTATGTAAACTATTTATGTTGATTTGGATTAATTGGTACTATTTCATTCTGAAATAAGGTCTTTACTTGAGTTAAAGTGTGGCTTGCTTCCCAGGTAGTAAATCGTTATG
Organism: Megastigmus dorsalis; assembly: GCA_900490025.1. Lineage (NCBI taxonomy): Eukaryota > Metazoa > Arthropoda > Insecta > Hymenoptera > Megastigmidae > Megastigmus > Megastigmus dorsalis. The sequence continues at coordinate 42,251 of UELU01142216.1, forward strand.
CATTAACCCTTTGATACCTGAGTTTTCTTCTATAAGGGAGACATTATTTTTGAAAACCATTCTTGCAAGTCTCTCCAAACACCCACGCACTAAAATAATCCAGTGAAAACTGTTGACTGATCCTTACATCTCTGCCACGCGTAATCAAATGTTCTAAACTCGGTCCTTAAAAACGAGAGATCAACGGGCGAACAGACTCATTGCAAATGAAGCGGTCGTGAAATGTGTGAAGCACTCGTCTTAGACAGGTGCTACTGAAAATAAAGTGTGAAAATGCTAATAGGTGCAACTAGGCGATTGTAGACTGGGCGTGCAAGATGATGAGAAATACACCAGCTGGGGGAAGGGGGGCTTAGTATAGTAGCTGTTTTGAGAGAGAGAAAAGAGAGAGAGTGAGAGAGAGGAAGGGAAGGGTGAAAAAAAATTTAATTGCGTTCGCGCCCGACAACTCTCTTTCCTCCCTTTTATTTTTTTAAAGCTCCGTTTTCCCTACTTTTATTGCCTTGTCTCGACAGTTTAACTCGCGTGTCGTACCGGTTAAAAAATGCAATTAGCGACCAGTGACGAATGCAATTGCGAATGTTTATTCTTTATTTGTTTTTGTTGGGACGTACTCCTCCTTTTTTTTTCGTCATTGGACGCGCGCTCGCAGCAGCATATGTATGTACAAATGCCTGGGAGAGCGAGATGAATCTGTACACATTTATAGCGCGGCGCGATTGTCCGGGCGCGTGATTGAATAAATTGTTTGACGTTGACTTCTTCGCATGGTTTCTCGACTCGCTGCAGCTTTATTTTTTCCCGTTGTTTATGTTTTTTTTTTTCACAGGCGTGCGCGCGCGAGGATAGTGCGCGACTGCAGCGATGCGTTCTATTTTTAATTTGTATCGAGGGATTTATTCCAGCACGCGACGGCACTGTATATGATACTGTGCATTTCTGAATACCTCATAAATAGAAGTCATGCGTTCCACTTATTTGACGAGTGATGTTTTTGCCGCAGCTGTGGCATTTCATTTTTTTTTTTTTTTTTTCAAATTCGATACATAGGAATGTATGTACATTTAAATTGCATCATGAATTGCAAAATACTTATTTAGACAGTAGATGGTCTCAGTTGCCACTAAATCTAGCACTGACGCTTTATCTCTATTTAGTAAAATACGCGAAAAAGACAGTTTTTCTTTTCCCGATGGGAAAGTATAGTTTTCACACTGCCGATAGGTTGCGAACCTCGGAGTTCCGCGTTCCATAGACTGTACCATCATGCCGAGGATATAGGAAACCCTTCGTCGAAGAGATTCACAAGTGCATATTACAAGCATTTTCGGTAAAGGAATTTTTTAATTCGAGTGCGGCTACACGAAGATTTATATTTTACAATACAAAGTTTGGCTACATGAACTTTTTACCGCAATTAAAACATTCCCGATTAATTGACTATATAGTAAAGTTGTATACGAAAGCAGGTATCGATATACAATTTATTTTCTTTGAATGCAAAATAAAACCAAATTGGCTGTTCGTCCAATTATGATGCATGAGAAACGATGTTAAAATAAAAAGGAAAAAATTTATAGATCGAATCAATTGCTCAGTTTTAAACAATTGTATAAAAGTTTCTGATCGTAATGTAGTGCAAAAATTAATATTATGAGGAAGTAATATACATAAAATGACGATAAACATTATTTTACAGTGAATTGGAACAGAAATTGAATTAAAACAGCACTCAACATTGATTTGTCTCAAGTGGAGTCGTCGATTTCAAAATTAATAAGTTATTAAAACTTACAATGTTACAGCTAATTATTGATATTTCAACGACATACCGTTGTAATCAATTAACTGAAACTTTGTAGCATGCGTAGAAATCATTCTTCTGGGAGTTACATTGATAATATAATGCTAGTATATCGATGATATTGCACCAAAGAGTAGCATCCAATATATTTCTAATACTATTAGAAAAATAGATTTAAAATAACTCCAATATGTATACCTTATCATAAATCGTTCTAAAGCAACAATTGTATTTTATTAAAATTTTTTTTTGTCATTAAATTAAAAGTTATTTAAATTTTATGCAATACAAGGCAATAGATTTATATTGCATCGCAATTAATTATATATTGTCAAATAGTTCCCACAGGGATCATCTCTACGTGGACCCGATAATGAAACTAAGCAAAGGATTCCGTTTCGAAATTGGATAAGGTAATCGAAATGAATTATGAACAAGAGATGCGAATTCGGTTTATATAAAATTGAGCGTTTAAAAAAAACGCAAGAAGAATGTAATTAAATGCATGCTTCAGACGCTTGCTTTCATTATACCCTTCGACTACTTGTCGCCGCTTTCCCTCGCGCTTGTCCAAGACACAGAGAGAAAAGTTAGTGCTCGCCGCAGTAAACGAATTTAGCTCTTCCCTCCATCCCTCTCTCCCCCACTCTTCCTGCCTTCCTCTCCTCGCAAGCGCTAAGGGGGTTTTCGAGTTGACCAAGTCACGCTCTCGCTGAAGACTGGTAGTGTGATGGTTGTATATTTTCCTTTTTTTTATCTTACTGCCGTACATGCAGCTACGTGAGGTCTTATGCGCTCTACTGTGGGATTTTCTGACCGTGTGTGTGTAGGAGCGCGTGGATGTAGCCGTGATGTGACATCGTGCGCGTGCCCAATAACACGAGGCTAGTTTTGCTTTTTTATTTTTCTCTATATCGCTAGACTTTTTGCTGCGCTCCTTGATTGGAATGCTACGCGATGGCAAAATCTAGATTTGGCGAGACGGGAGAGATTGAAATTGTCTGTGAAACGAAGGTGTATTCTGTCTTCGAAAACAAATTGTTTTATTAAAAAGAATAGACATGTTTAACTAAATTCATAGCCCGAAAATATGCAACGTGCCACGTTATCGTAGCGCAACGCTTTTATTAGAGATGCAGTAGCAAACTAATAATGAATGCATCGCTCTTATTCAGAACAACTTGTTCGTAGAGGCAGAAGAGGTATAGCTCAACGTCTCGACTTCAGCTTGCACTCGAATGTTAGCGAGAAGGATAATACGTATATTTCTGGTATTATCCACTCCAGTCCTGAGGAAAATGCATCGGGCGAATTACGAGTATATAATGGATATAGGTATAGATGCTGCAGGGCGAAAAAGAGAGAGGTGAAATATTGTTGCGCGTGGTTTACCGCCTAAGGCTATGGCTGTGTCGATTCTTTTGCCGGAAGTTTGAGAAATATTCGTTTTAGAATTTTGAGAGGGCTGCCGGATAGTAAGTTCGGAGGAGCTCCCAACTTCCCCTAGCTTAAGAAAGTTTAAATATTGGTGAATAATTCATAAAATTTTAACATAGCCACTTTTACTAATATTGTTGCGCATAATTTTCATGCGGGATAACGATATACGCCCGGCGAAAGTTTGGACTATTTCGAAATATATATGTGGACTTCAGTTTTATTCTAAATTCGCTTTTTGATTATCATAAAATTAGAATATAATCTGCATACGGTAATCTGATTTTTAGCTTTAAAATTGGTTCTCCAAATAAGAGTAGTACTTTTATCCTTCAAAGTGGTATTGGAAAAAAAAAATTATGAATTTGTGTGATTTGTCTTACTTGGATACTTACGAGGGAAAAATTTGAAAGCTCTTGCATGTAATTTGCTGTGTAATCAGTAACACTAGCACCGCAAACCATGCAAAATTTCCATAGAGTGGCGAAAATTAGAAGCTCTCCTGCCAGGATAGAGTACATGAAGATTTTTATGAAACTAGAAACTATACTGTAGTATGTCTTCAGCGAATATAATAATTCATATTTTATTTAAGTATTTAAATTGAATCTTTGATCTAAATATATTAAACATTACGTAAAATGAAGAAAACGCTTCTCTGAGATATTTCCAATGAAAAAAATTTTGGGGTGACAGTCGCATCACTACTGTTAGCTCAGCTACGATCGACTATATGCGATTTTGATTTTATCTTAAGGGGGTAGTACCGTTGGATTTTCAAAAAATCGATTTTGTTTTTTTCATTTTTACTTAGTTGAAAGCCTTAGAATTCATGTAGAAACCTTTTCCATCAAAAGGTATCGTAAGTGGCCGAAAAACGAGGTTTCAGAGCTCTCGGAACGCTCGGCTGGCGGCTGCATCTCAAACTTTAAACGCGTTTTTCTCGAAACACTGTTTTTTCAATTGGTGTACATGATTCTGGCAAAACTACTACACCGATTTGCTTCAACTTTTTTTTAAAACGTTGATAAAACACCTGGCTATGGTATGAACCACGGACATACATGTCAATTGTTTATTAACAATATTATAGCAACATTTATGTTGAAAAATAGGGTGAAAATTGAAAAAAAAATTCACTGTTTGTTTATTTATTAACAAATTTTCACAATTCTGGTTATTTCGATAACCACTTATGCCCTCTTTAAAAATCAATTCGAATTTACAGTTTCAGATGATCCAAACTTGAGAAATCATGTACACCAAAAAAAGGGGTTGTCATTCGGTCAGCCATAAATCAGCGGGGTGTCATCAAAATTTTTCAAATAATTTTTTTCATAAACTCAAAACACTACTACATAATATGTAAAAAGATTGACATTGTAAAATAAAAATTTATGAAAAAACAGAAATGGTGAAAAAAGAGGCCTCAAAGGTATACTATCCCCTTAACGGATGTTTTATACGTATATTTTAAATCTACATTCTATTCGGTAATTTTTAAGTGTACGCAATTTTCGATAGTCTTACTGAAAAATAGAACATATATCCTATGACCCCTTGATTTTGTCTGAACAATTTTGAAAGATTCAAAGTATTTGAAAAGCTAACAAAAAAATATGCTTATAGCTACCATATATATATGGATATAAGTCTTCGTTAATTTAGATTTTTTTGGACAGATAATAGAGGTGTAGGAAGTATACCTGTTCACCGGAACTTGATGTATGGGGTTAATATCTAAATTAAAACACAGGTAATATGGGAACTGATTTTTTTTTCATCAATTTTTCTATGTTTATAATAGTAACCGAGTAGAAAGACATAGTGAACTAAAATTTAACTTAATTTTGTTAAAATAATATGAATTTCACAGTCGGTGACTTAAAAAACTGCGAAAACTGTATATAATTATGCAGATGTGAAAATAAATGCTAGCTCTATAACGATTTATTGATAATTTTCGTTTAAGCAGTAGTTTACTGATCTAATCTTGGATCTAACATCACAATAACTTAATCGACTTACTATTATGATATTAGCGGGAAGTCGAGTTGCAAATTATATCTATAACTGAATGATTACAGTGACATACAAGTTTTATTAATTCTTATCAATATACTGAATAACACTACTCTTATTGTTAATAGATTTCAAGCCTAAGCTAACTACTACCCAAGCTAAATGCTACTTCTACCCACTAGGTAAAAAAAAACAATGTAATTCATACTATCCTCCAGAGTCTAAAGGTAATTTTTTTTAAAAATGGCATCCCTCCGAGACTGTGAAACCTTGAAGAAATTGATGGAAAATTCTCATATCTTAAATATATATATATATATATTTACAAAGAAAAATATTAAAAAAAAATTCTGATGTGTTGAGAAAAATTAAGCTCAAAGAATATTGATACAATAATGATTTTAATTAAACGCTGCACCTTCGTCATTCTTTCATTATCTTCTACATAAATTCTTTCGCCTTTTTACAGTTTACTGCAAGCAAACCATGTTTAACCCCTTTCTAACAAAAAAATTTAAGTGAGTAAATATGCGGATGAAAAAAATTTCATTAGCGCTTTATTCATTTGGTACATGCCATGCTTGTTAACATTATTCCGACACAGAAGCTTGTATGAAAAAAGTGTAATAAAAATGTAATTTCTCTAATAAAATTCATTGCTAAATAAAATTCACTCAATTTACACCTCTCATAATCATCACACTCTTTTTCAACAAAGCAGAATAAACTTTTTGGCTTATAACCTAAATTATTTCTATAGCTTATTAACTAGTTACAACTTTGCTTCAGAGTCAAAAAATGACTGGCTTATATTTCCTCATAAACACGTTTATAAAAGATGAAAATCTGTTATCGATTTTCTCGCGATCCACCTAAAGCTAGCAGCGACAAGTTTAATTTTATTACTATACTTTTTGGTCTTGTAACAACGGTGTAGTGTACACGGTCCCATTTAACAACCACGAATATCTTCGCTTTCCACCTATTAAAAACATAGCGCCAAAACATATATCCCACATTCATACTCTACACCTCGGCTGCGCAAATCCAATTAAATGGTACAAACGTATTATACGCAAGTAAGTAAAAGACAGCACCGTCAAGTCATCCAAATGCATTGAAGTGAATTCTCGCACGTCGTCTCTGGTGCATTAGCTTTAAAAGCGATTCGATCATTATCGACTCGAGTACCGCCCTGTTTTTTTTTTCTGCACCGGAAAAGAATGGATATCTTAGCCGAGCGCTTTCCAAACAGCATTCCAACAGTCACTGCACAAACTGGATCCTATTTCCTTTCACGGCGCTACTTTACTTTATATGCGCGCTCCGGCGTACAAGCATTTGCCAGCTCTGTTGGTCCCCCACCTCGGCGTAAGCAGCTCTTCCCAGGCAAAACCTACACATCCACGCCTCGAACTTACTTTACTACCTTGCCAAATTGAAAACAACAACTGTCTCCGGGTGTACATCTGAATAAATCGATAACAATACCGTAAATCATTATTTGAAACTCTATATACAAAAATTATTTAAGCTTTGAAACTTTTTAGAGCCTATACTCGAATAAAGCTATATTAAGTATATATAGTGACAGGTTAATGAAACTTTCGCGCGGCTCTAAAAAGATGCATCGCATCGACATTACTTTTTACAACTCCGAGAGAAACAGCACTCGCTAGTCCCCTCGAAAAAGATTTCACGTTACAGCGAAGAAGAAGAAGAAGAAGGAAGCTTCAACAAGAATTCCCTTTACAAATGTCATAAAATTCCAAGGTAGAAAGAAATTCTGCCGAGCTATTAAATAACATCGGATAGTAGTTTTTCAGCTTTCTTCGCTGCGAAATCTCCTTAAGAGAGAGAGAGTGAGCGAACAGCATTACGGAAGAATAGGAGAGAAGAAGGATGAGAGAGAGAGAGAGAGACAGAGAGAGAGAGAAAGAGGAAACAGGAGCAGTCGTCGGCGGTTGGAAAAATGTATGAGGTCGAGTAAGAGCTTCTCGAAGCCGAGGCGCACGTGAGACGAGGAGAACAAGCGTCGGTGCGCGGGAGCGCGCGCGCGGACTCGTATTAGACGGGACGTTGAATTCTCTCGTCGAGTGCCGCGTCGAGGCGCGCACGAGCGTATATACCCAGGCGCAGGCAACTCTATGTATAGCAGGATATACACGTGTGTAGAGAGCGAACTACGGTGACGACGCACAGCGTAAACGTACTGGAATTTAGCATGCTCTCGCAGCTTTGCCTCCCACTCCCCCGCGTGCTGCGCTACTCGAGCACGTTTCATTGGATTTTCAGCTGTCAGGTGTGTCTCGAGCCTGTTTGATTTATAATCGAATGGTGTTAATTGGTACTTTGGCGCGGCAGTTTAATTACGCCGTTCTTTCGCCTACTTGACCTGGAAATTCACTTTCAATACACTGACTTGCGGCACACTCTTTTCGCTCACTTACGTCACCTTGATATGTTTTTATCATATAAATATAGAATGATGGAAGTCTATGGTTTTCGAATATGTTTCTGTGGTAAAAATGCTCGATCTTTTCATGAAACCGCTTTCCTTGTGGATCTTTTTGCATTTTTGTAAATTTTTGTTGGGTTTAAACCAATTTTCAGATATTATTAGTAATCATTGTTATCTCAGGTTTCGAGCCATTATTGCATCTTTTGTTGTGTTTCATTAAATTCTACTTAGCGAACAAACATTATTTTTATTTGTTTTTTGATCAACCCCAAAAATTATTAACTCGAATTTTTATAAAATTTGTTTATTTTATATGTAGAGAGTAAGATAGTTTTGGTGAAGGATGCTCAATAAAATGTACGAAATGGACTTGAAAAAGAGCTGAGCAGTTCTAATGCGAAGTCTGCGGATACAAAGGAAAAAAATAATATATAAAAAAAGTCCCACCAGCTCTCCCTTTCCACGCTAGAGCGAAATTAACAGTTGCGTGCAAACTGCATCTGGGAAAATGCAAACACACGCACAGGGCTTCGTACACGCACACACACACAGAGGCATACATATATTCGCTGGTGGCGAAAATCAAAGAAAGAGGTCGCTTATCGACCCTCGCACTCTCCTGTCCATGTGCGAATTTTCTGTTCTTTTTACTCCTCCTCGTTTTTTTTCCCCCTCATTTCTATTTTTTTGAAAGTGGACTTTTTCCTCCGGTGGTCAGGATCGCGCGCCGTGTCGCTCGTTTTTTTCGAATTTATCCGCAGTTATGGCGCCTACGCTTTCTTATTCTCCACTGTGGAGCGAACTGTACGAAAGCAGCGGCGGTGCAGATGAGCTGGCTCAGTTTTGTGTATAGGTTACCAAAAAAGGGACGTTTTCACTTGTCGAATTATCTAGGATATAGAAAATTTTTTGAAGAACAGTTAATACAATAACAACACTATTTATGTATAATGAATTGATAATATTCAATTACTGAAACAGTCCTCTTTAAATAACTTTGGCTTTATTAAATAATAAAATTATTAAAAGGAATCTAGGACATGTATTTCATTTTTAAATTAAAATTTATTTAAATAATATTTATATTTAATTAAAGTCTAGATTAAAATTGATGCATTGAAATATCGCACGAGATTGTACGAGATTCCTTGGTTTGGCAAAAGCGAAAATGCAATTTTCACGCGCTCGCGTGTTCCATTTCAGACGTCCATTGTTGTATGAAGTGCTCACGTCAAGGTATCATTGTCGGGCGCGTTTTCAAAAGCAACAGTTCGGCTGAAATTTTAGCATTAATTGAGCTGCCATTAAAACAAGTTAATTGAAATTATTCCGCTTCTGTACAGTGTTGTTATGTATAAACATTTCAAAAATAGCCTCGCACCTGAAGTTGCTTTGTGCGCAAAATTCCGAGCATCATTAAATAATTAGGCGAAAAATTGTGCATTACCGAGTGCTACTTGGAAACATAACTTTTGTTCAAGCTTTAGCTTACAGAATTAATTAGTACATAAATCCATTAAAATATACAGTGGAATTTTTTAAAACAAAAAGGTGTAAAATAAAAAAGTGTTTTTAAAAAAAGGGAGAACTGTTTCGAAAAAAATATATTTTTATGTTATTAAACTCCAATTATTAAATTCTAAGAGTCTTTTACAAATACTTTTAATTAGCTGGTAGTGAAAAACGCAAGTATGGTGGATTACTCGCTACCCATACATTTCATATTATAGATTTATTAACTTTTCTGTAGAATGGCGTTATTACGATGAAAATGTTCGACTGCACGATTTGTGTTTATTTAATTTTATAAACAGTTTAATTATTCCTAAATAAATATTTGAAAAACAAATTAATTCTTTAGTTATAAAAATAAAAAATATTATGCAATTCGTATTATTCGAACGTAATAAATATTTATTTGTTTTTATGAAAGTCCATAAAACTGATTAATTAAATAAAAAATAATTATTTAGTCGAATATTCTGTCACCCATATTATTTTTAAAAATTAAATATTATTAATATTAATGAAATTATTGAATCGACATGATTTTGAAATTGATAGAGTATAGCAATACGTTTTATTTAAAATAATAATTTCTATTAAAACACAATAACATGTACCCAAGTTTGCAGTTTATTAACTTTTAATATTTCGATTATTAAAACAATTCTTATATTCTTCGATAAATCCATCAGAATCACTAAAACAATTAAATAGAGAAATTCGGTTAAAAGCAACTACGTATCATTTCGCTCGCATTTCATTCTAATCAAATTCCATTTCAAATGCACTTACACAAAACTGCAATAGCAGCGGTCGACCAGAACAACATAACATCCGCCGAAAGAAAATAAACTCTGAAGTACTCCCCGAAAGCTCATACTTAGTTAGCGAGAAAAGGATTTAGAAATGTCATTACAAACATTCGCCAGACTTCTGCTTTGATAAAATTCCCGCGTTTCACCGTGGGAACGCACTTAGGGCGGTCCGCGCGAGCTTGCAAAACTGACCCTGTATATATACATCGCTGGTTCACCGCGAGCTTCGCCAACGATCACTCGAGCAATGTTCTCTCTCTCTCTTTCTCTCTCTCTTTCTCTCTCTCTCTCTCTTTCTCTATCTCTCTCTCTCTCTCGACGGGAGTTTCGCATTAGCGATCCCATGGCATGCTACACAAGTACATACCGCGGCGGTATATTTATGGTCGGAGAATCGAATTTACAGCTTACAAAGGGGGCCTACGCGAAACTCGCCCTCATTTTCTCTCTTTCCCCCTGCCGAGCAGACCAAATTAAATCATACGTAACGGCCTCGCTTCCCTCCTCCCTCCCTCTCTCTCTCATTCTCTCTCTCTATCCCGTCTACAAGAAGAAGAATAGCAGAAGAAGGCGTAACTGGGTTCAAAGAGTTAAATGTCGCGAGCGCTGCCAAGGAGAAAGTTGCCTTTCTACGAGAGATAACTGATGCAAGAATTTAAACCGCAAACAGAGAGCGTTATATGTATGTGTATATATAGGGGAAATAAAAGGTTGGCGAAATGAGAAGAAGTCACAGTCGTTGAAATGGTACTTTCGTGTATAAGTGGGAGCGGCGCATCGCGATATTTGATTTAGGAAACGATTAAGTCGGAGATGCGCGCAAGTCCGCGCATATACAACGCTGAACTCCGGCTAAGAGGCCTTTGCATAAATAGAAGCTCGGAGTCGTAAAGTCACCAGATGCTGCGCTGATGTTTTATCGGCGATAATTCCGTTACCCCCCTTTTTTCCGTTCCTCCGAGTACTTTACTCGAGCGAAATTTCGACTCTAAAAGTTGTTCGCTTTAATTCCGCTGCCTGGGTGGAGAAACGTTCGAGATGCTAAATCAAGCGGATTGTTTGTGTACGTTTTACGAGTCGAGCGCTGCTGCTAAAGCAAATGAGGGAATAATCAAGACTTCAGATTCTTTGACCAATTGACGTTGCCATTCACGTTTCTAAATTTGCGTTGCTTGAACAGTATGTTTTACAGTTTTTATGTTTCAGGAGGTGTTTTAGCGTTTAATTGGCGAAACAATTAAATGTGGGGTGAACTTTCATGAAAGGCAAAACTGAATTAAACCGAACAATTTCTGGCGCGAACTTCTGATACACAGTCGCTCTGATGCGTGCATTAACTATGAATGTTTTAGTGACATTGATAAAGTACATATTTGATTTAATTAATAAATCAAAAATGTCAATTTAATTAGTGTTTATCACATTATTAACTTGCAGTGTATTATGCATATTAATTTTTCAATAATAATAAGTTGATGATGTAGGACCATTCGATTAAACTTTAATGCCACTGATTCTGAATCTTTGAACTTAAAATGTTATATTTTAAGACCGTGGAAAAAGTTTTGAAAAATTCAAATAACCTTCACTTGCAGCTGCACTAGAAAAGTAAATTGTTTAGTTCAAAATTAGTAGAATCCCCTAGAAAATGAAGTTCGATACCACTATGCTTTGCGAGTTTTGGTAGCCATTTGTCACTTAAAGTTTTTTTAATTAGTTTTTAATATTCAAGTTATCATTAAAAAAAATTTTTTTCCATGGCTATATCAATTCTAATAATTACGCTGCAATTATGTATTCTACGTAAATGCATTAGATCTAGGAAAAGCCCGTAAGACGCTTTCGAAACGTTGCTAACTGTATAAACAATTATTAGCTCCATGGTTGGCTGTGATCACTAATCTCCTTCCTTATAATTAAGCTCAAAAATTAAATTTTATCTGAACTAAAATTTCTAATTTGATCTTCTTCATTTATATTCTCATTCGATTGATTTTGAAATAACCATGAAGGCATATATACAGTCGAAGCTATCACTTCATTTATTACTAATTGAACATTGTAGTTAGACTGTGACAAATTGGTTTTGGGCCGTCAAAAATTTGTGATTTTCAAAACTGAAACCCGACAATGCCATTTCCCTTTATCAAGTGAATCGAATAAAAACGTATATCCAAAAGATTGAAAATGTCAATTTTTTCAACGGAATAGCACGACAGCTTTTGCCCTTCAAAAATTCAAATCAATCGCTACTTGACGCTTACACAAAGTCAAAAATTATATAACCCCAATTACTCATCTTGTATACGCAGAAAAAAGGGTCAAATGACTTTTAATGTCATAGGGGTCATCCATTAATTAAAACGATCAATCATGTCGTAAAAACATCATCTCCGAGATATATTTTGACGCTCATGTGGATCCATTTTAGCATTCGGTTGACGTCCGGTTTAGCTATACGAAAAAATGGCTCATAGTGATCGGAGTACTCGCGAAAGGACTAATTGGATGTAGGAACAGTTAGCGGAAATACCATCCATATTACTTTGCAAACTTTGCCAAAGGAGCTTATTTCCTCGAGGTTCGCAAAGTTGATTATTTGTGGAAAATATTTTTTCTTGCATTAATACAATTAACGGTGTTAATCTTTCGATTTTCAGACGAACTCGTATATAGTACACGATATACATAATCTATACCACTACTAACAACAAGCCGTATATTCTCCAAAACTATTTTTCCATTCCCAACTATCCCTAGTATCACTTTTCGCATTCTATGGCCATCGGCAAGTTTAAAATCGCTCGCAGCACGTAGAAACTGCGCAATAATCGCATAAAGTCGTATAGCGTCTCTACATCACCTTAAATCGTCGCTGCGCGCGAGTATTTTTCGGAAAAGTTGCAGCGAAATGGCCATCGTCGCCAATTACCATCGGGGGCCGAAGTCGACTACTGACCTCTGCCCCCCCCTCTCTCTCTCTCTCTACTCCACCATCCGCGTACATTTTCCATTTGAGAGAGGGAGAGAAATAGCCAACGGCGTGCCAGCAAATGCATTATCCCGATTATATTGGCCGAGCGACGACCGATACGCTAATGCGTTCCGATACTCTCGCGCACACAAACACACTATATGACGGGAGGGGAGGGTGTGTGTGGAGATTTTACGAGTGTGCACGGCACTTTATGTGCCCGGGAGAGAGGCCCATACCGCTACATAATGCATTCCTCGGAATTCGGAGCGCGTGGAAAAATTAAAGGTGGCCAGCAGTAGCAGCAGCACTTTTCAGCGCCACACAATGCGAGTGCTCGGACGAGTCCCTCGCGCGCCCCTCATTGATAATGTATGCAGAGGTTGTGTGGAATGCGAGTGCACAAATTGCGCATTAACGCTGGCATTCGCCCGGTGGTCTAAATTAGAATGATAATATTGGAAGGGGCGAGTATATTTCGGCGCGAGTGTTTTCCTAACCTGATTTTCTTGCCTAAGTATGGATTTAAAAGCACTCTTTTGGTTAATAATTGGTCGAATTCAACATTTTGCCAAGCAATCCTACCTTTTCGTATCGCTGATAAAACATTAAAATGTGGTGTTATCCACTTGAAACGATGCACGAGTCATTCTGTGGATTTCGAACTTGTTTTATACATCAGGTATATTTATAGTCGTGGTATTGGTGCAGATAGGGCAATAGTCACGATTTTTCACGTTCCTGTACGTGTCTACACACGCACGGATTATCGTCATGCATGTCGACGTGCACATAGAAGTATATACGAGCTCTCTTAATGCTCACAACACGCACGGCCATTCGTTCTACGTTATCGTGATTCTTATAATAGAAAATTCTCTCCGGGCGAACTTTGAAGGGGTAAACACAGACCGATCAACTTTAAGACTGATAAAAATAAAGCAAAAAATAATTTAATTAAATACAACCGATTGGAGATTCCCCTATTACCACCTGAATTTTCAGCTCATTGTGTGGTTTCATCGAAACTGACTATACCTACCCCAGAAATTTCATCTCGGTCTAGAAAGAGGCAATCGTACTAGCCGAGCAGAGGATTCTGATATTTCCTATAGTTAAGCGTACCGCCCCCAGCCATTCCAGCTGTAATTTAGAGCATGTAAGACATTCAGTTAGCAGGTGGATTCAGGATCTTCACCTCTTTCCCATGCCATTTGTACGCGAAGTCATCTTCGGAGACTGCGTTGCTGCGGATTGTCCAATTCGACCTGCCTGTATCTTGTCCCAATTTATACCAACTGTAGCGAATTTTGTCTCGTTTACCATTGCGCATCCTGATACCCCATTTATTATTATCTTTCAGTCTCATTATTTATGAACGATATTCACTTTCTCTGAACATCGGACTTGAAATTGTTTTTAAAATATTTCCTCTACGGGATTCCAGTATAAATGAGTCAATATTTTGAACTATTAACACACATTAAATCGTTGTGATATAACAATTTCAAACAAGGCAAAGAGAAAACTTTTCCACAAATTTTCGTCCATAAAACTGTATGTCCAAAAACGCTGCCGAATGAATCATCTGAAATCTTACCAGGCTGAAACAGTTATCGTCAGAAATTAATTTGTTGTAATTGCGAATTATTTGTTTTCCGTGTAACGACGCCATAAAAGTACTTCGATTCTTTTCTCGAATCAATTGCGGTTTCTTAATTGGCCGATTAATCTTTTCGTTGACCACCACGGCTTCTCGAGCTCAGGCGATAATCTTTGCCCTCGCTGCACCAAATCGATAGCATAAATCTATCCTAACAAACCGCTCAATTAGGAGATAATCGTTAATTAATTATTCTAAAAGCCGAAGATGGTCGGTCACGTATCTCCAGTTATCCCCGCTCCGCACCCACATGATTTGCGCCAACACTTTCTTTTCGAAGAACTAGGCTACTTGCATTTAAAGCATGGTCATACTAAATCTTTCTCGGTTCAACCTTTGGTGCCTGTTGGAACAGGAAGTCAATGCCTTCCGAACTAAAGAAACTAAGTATAATATCGCATCTAGAATTTTGATTATTCAAAAGCCTTTTCCTAAAGCTCCTTAACTTCTCGAGTGCACGCCAAGCGTAGAGAAAAGCGTTCGCCAGCCATAACATACAGCGCAACTTGACTTTTTTCTCTCTCTCCCTCGCCCGTCTTTTCTCGCTTACCACTGCTCTGTAGCCTATATCCTCGTACTTCCACTCCCAGTGCTCCCACCCCCCCTCTCTCTCTCTCTCTCTCTCCCTCTCCACTCCCATTCAATTAATTTTCTATCTTCCGGTTTAATTATGGTTTAATTAAAATTCGCGCTCTCCGCGCGCAAGCCCGTGGGAAAGTTTGAGAAGTTAATCCCCGCGGACTCGGCGATACATTCATATTAGCGAAGCACCTGCTGAACCCCCTGAATAAAACGGACTTAATTATGTTATCGCGCGCCAAGCCCGAGTCCTTGCATACACACTCTCTCTCTCTCCCTTTGCCTACCTCTTCTTCTTCTCCTTCTTATTCTTCTTCTGCCTCTACCTCTTCCTTTTTTCCTCGCTCACCGCCACCGATATGACATATATACCGGGAGATTCGGAGCATAAGGCGGATGGAGAGGCGCAGCAGCAGCAACGGCGAGCGAGCGAGCGAGCTAGAAATATCACAAATTGCTTTCGATATTCTTCCAATAACTTGGCTCGAGCATTTTACGATCTCAGCTGCTATAATAATCGGTTGTACGTGTATATGTGAATGAACGAGAGTATATGCCTGTATTTACGGGTATAGACCCGTCCGGCTATAGTGTTCTATACAGGGTGCGGGAGAGAGCTGGTAAAAGTTTCGCGTTCACGGAATTTCACGGCGTAATTACTCATTTAACGCTCGTTCGGTGCCGTAAAATATTCAAGAGCTCCAGCGTTTATACCAGAGACTGCCTGGCATCGATGTATATATATGTATATATGTGTGTATGCTCGCATGCCTTGGTATCCTTCTATCCCCTGTAAACAATGGCGAAAAATGCAAATCATCTTCATATTTATGCTTCGTGCCCGGAAGATTGTTGAGCGCAGCGCTACGTCAACGGGAAAATTCTGAATTACTCTTACGTTGTTTATGATTGTAGCAATATTACAACGAGTCAATGGATTTATTTAGATAATTTATTAGCGTGACTTGACGTAAGTATTATAAAATAGACTGGCAAAAGACAGAGTATGGAAAGTACAATGTTCCCGATAGATTAATGTAATTATACTCTTGTCTAACAAGCAAGAAAGTAAAATATAAAAAAAAAAGGAAAACGTTTCGAAGGCCGTGTCGCGATTATTGTTCGTGGGCATAGTTCCCCTTTCACTGATTTATTATAATTAATCGATAATAGAAGGGGTACGGGGTGGCTAGGGATAACTTCTGTTATATTTTCATAGTTACGAAAAAATAACTAATCGCTCTCGCGAGACAAGCGCATAAAAAATAGACTTCGTTTTTGTTCATTCTCGCAAGAGACCTTTCTTGAAAAGAACCATTTGTTATCTGATTAATAAACCCTTTGATTTTAATTTTATTTGTGTTTTATTGTATATTCTTGGTGCGCACACTATTTCAATTCAAATAATCACATACAGTGTGGGATTTTGTTGTACGCTTTTGTACGCTTTATGTCTATACACCGATGGTAATACCTAGGGGATCGTGGAAAAAATGCGAAAAGGTGCGTGTTATCGTATCGAAATTTCGGCGCTTGTGTTTCAGTTCGGACGTTATTTTAAATTGAAACGCTGTACAAAGGAAAGAAAAAATACATATTTGAGATTTCATTTTTTTTTTTTTTGTTTATTCTGTAGAAACTTTGTACCAGTGGCGAGCTTTTATATAAACCATTAATCCGCGTTAACGAACGATAAACGCTTTAAAAGTCAGGCGCAAAGGATCTCGCATATATAATCGGTCGATTTCGAATTGAAAGTTTCGTTTAACAATTACGATTGTTATTACCAGCGTTTCACTGAAGCCTTTGTACCGATGCTTTTTGCAGCGCATCTCTCGAGTTATTACGTAAAAGTTCCCAAAAAACCTCTACATCGCGGTCTCGAAGTCACAACGAAGCTTATACGTATACGTACAGAGAATGCCACAAAGAAAATTCTACCTCGCCAAGTAAGCTTTCTCCTTTTTCACGAGTAAGCAAAATTTAAAAGCGTCGCGTGCCACTGCAGCGTTAAAGAGAAAAATAACGAGCGGCGACACGCTTGACTTATTCAAAACAATGATTTCACAAGCACAAAGCCGTGTGGTGATCTATACAGTTCCCGAAGTTACTGCCGGACCGAACAAATCGGCCGTAATCCACGCGAATAGCAGCTGGACAGTATAAACTGCCCGATACATATAGATCGTATTGCGGTGGCCTTGCAATAGACGTAACGCACTATCATTGAACGAGGTCCGTATAAGTTGTGCACCCTTAAAATCGACATCATTCGTCGATTTTATTACACTCACACGCGCAAAGCTTCCCAGCTGCTCGCACAGATTCGATATAGCCACCTGGCCGCGGAACTCCGTCGCGCTTCCAAGTGGCAATTTTGCTCGATACAATTATTCACCCCGACTTGGCACACCTTTCTTGCTTTTCATCCCGCGACAATTCCTAAACGCGCGACAGTCCTAAGTGTTCGGACGTTACCGAAAGAATAACGTAAACGGGTTAGTCCTTAAGTTTTAATTAAATTTCGTATGCAAAATGTATAGGGCGCGCAAGCCGAGGAAGTTGGATGGATTCTTCTTCTACTTCTTCTTCTTTACGCTGAGTTGGCTCACCTCCTCGCGGAGGATGCTTTTGAATTACGCAGTTTCTTGCGTCGTCTCTCCCGCCTCGCTACGCTCGCTCTCGCATTGTAAATGTTATGAGTCGTGAAAAAGTTAAGCCCAACGACTGGCTCGGAGTTAATGCGCGTGGAACGATAAATTTTGAGCAATTTTCTGATTGGCGTATTTTATGGATTTTATTTGTTAATTTCGAAGTTTGGACAGTTTGGATTGGGTCGTTCATAGGTTGACAAAAGAAATTAACGTGTACTTTTACCTCACGTTGAATATCAGTGGGTAGTTGAACATTTCTAATTATTTTAGGAAGTAAAAACTACTTTCAAAACCACTTCTATAATTTCACGCGTGAACAGATTATTCTAAAATGAGATCGCTAACAATTAGTGTAGTAAAAGTAATTATAAATATTAAAAATCATGCATTATTAAAGATAAGTGCACTTAAAGAATTATACAAAGTTAGAGACGAATTTTTGAAAAAAATACTCTCTGTTGGTAACTCTCTCATGTAAACATTATGCGATTCCAGTTTCGTAAGATTTCATTCATAATTCAGAGAGGAAAATTTCAGAGACAAATATCTCCGTGAATTATGGATGGAATTTTGTGAAACTGGAACCTGCACGTAGTGTTGGCATCATTGTCAAGTTGCTCACAGAGAGTTTTTTTCCCCCAAAAATGAATCTTTAATCCAATTGAAAGATCGGTAAGGTAGAAATCATTCCGACCCTGGTACATGTCCATAAACCAACTAAGCTGCAGACCTTCAGAGTTCCTTATAAAACATCAATTTAAAAAGAACAACCAACTATTTCACAACGACTAACAATAAAGAATATCTATCTCACGAGGGATGCATAGATAGCAATGGAGGACCAGCTGTCACACCTACTAGCGTTTCTAAAACGCGAAAGCTTGATCCTGCGGACACGTAGCAAACGCGTGCATCACTGTCAGTCCAATAGAAACGAAGCTGCTGGTTCGCGATATCCCGTACATATTCATCCCTTCCCTATCTCTCTCTCTCTCTCTCTCTCTAGTTCGCGCGTCATTTGTTTATGGGGGGCCGCGTTAACAAAACTCCACGGAGGAAAGAAAAAGAGCAGAAAGAGCATCCGGTCGCACTTACCGAGATCGAGATCGTCCCCGACAGCAGTGGCGACGGCATTAAATCAAAAAACTCGCCGGTGCGTTTTCATCCTCGTCCTTCATCGGTGACGCAAAGCCTTCAGCGAGTGATCGACGTCGATATTTGTAGGCGACTAAGCCGTGCCACAGCATCGAGAGTTATTGCCCGCGATATCTACACCGTCGAGTCCTGCAATTAAATTACTTTCGTTAGCTTTCATGGCCATGGCTTTTCAGGTTTGATTTCAGGTGGGCTACGTAGATTTTGGACTTTCAAAGAATTCGCTTTTGAAATTCTCTGACTATCAATTGTAGCGAGCAGATTTGTTTGAATCGGGTATAATTATTTATACTAAACCGATTGTTAAAAGCTCATTAAAACAAAATAGCATTATAGGTCGTATCTATTTTAAATAATTTATTTATTTCAGTATTATGCATAAGATCGAAATAATAAGTTAAGTTTTCCATGGTTTTCACAATTAAACTTTTTCTAAGCAAGGTGCGCTCGAAGCAATATTGAGAAGTAAAACTTCTCAAAACTCGTTTCATAAAATACTGTTCGACACTCGCGTAGAAAAGATTTACGTACTCGTATCGAAAACTACTACTTATATTTTGTAGGTATTGGTTTTCGCAAATTTGACAAGGCTAACCATAGTTAACCTAATCTCCAGACGCTAGTAACATTGATGGAGTTTTACGAAAACAGAACATTATCAACAAATTTAACAAAAATTATATGTCAATTTTATAACAAAAAGAATATTAAAAACGAAAGAGGAAAACTTATTAAATAGAACATGTATGGAAATTTTCAAAGTGGCTTTTTGCAAGTCAAATAAAATTCATTCCTGACTCACAAGCGTATCTTCAAAGAGATATCCCAAGTAGGTCACATGTATCAAGATTTAATCTTAATCGATCGATATATATCTAAGACAAATTAATTTTGTCTTCAATAGACCCTCTACCAAGTACAATGTTAGAGATTTGGATATCTTATTAAAGGTTTAACAGTTTATATATTTTATATTTAATAAACTGATTCATAGTGGTAGTATTAATAATAAAAAAAAAATAACATTATAATAGGAACTCCGAATTATGTTATAACATTTCATACAGATTTTCAAAGCGTACAAATCGCAAGAGTAGACATTTTTCCGCGTACAAAAGGAAGGTAAAAGTGTATATCTGTACACACAAACATCGACTAACCCTCGGTATCTCAAAAGCCATTCTTTACCTCCTAGAATTTTCGACAACCACCAGCGCAATCGCAGCGTTCCCTAAATCTGGTACTCTCGGACACACCATGATTATCCAGTTTCCGAGACCTGAAAAAATCCGACATCGCGATTCTCGCATCAGGAAAATTATCGGAAAGCAATTTCAAAGTCAAATGCAGTCGAAACCATAACGACTAAGCGGTCGGTAGCACGCGGCCCTGGCTCTCTCGTGTGCCTGCGTGCCTGCATCAAGATTTAATCGCTCTTGTTCACCTCTCCCTCTAGATGGGCAGAGGGGGGAGGGAAGGAGGCTCGAGTGGGTGACGATATATCTCAAACAAGAAGCCACTATCGTTCATTGGCAACTCATTGACCGCCGCCGATAGCATCGATAATAGCGGGGCCCATGCAATACCCTGGCGCTTCTCATATATATATACCGCAATCTCTCTCGCGCTCTCTCTCCCTCTCTCTCCCGTCTATATCTGCATCCGACGACGAGCCTCTCTGTAATTTACGTTCTCGCTCCTCTGCCACGATGCACGTGAGGCACGCGCCCCAGGAATTCCCAATCTAACGCTTTCGCCATGGTTCTATCTGCCATATCCCCAGGTATAATGACCGGACCATCCTCTGATGATCATCTTTCACGTGTATGCATATAGATATGTGATCCCTCTGCGTCACGAGTCTATGAGTGTGTATGTCGCGCGATGGTACATGTGGGTGTTTTGGTCGATGTGTTCTGTGCGTATATGAATAGTTAATTGCTGAAACCACTTAGCTACGGTTTTGAATATAATATTTGCGCGAAACCGTGAACTGAATTTATTTCCATTTTGCGACATAAATAATCTGTCTAAGTCTAATGAATAGCGAATGTATATCTTGTCAAACTATGCTGCGTGAGAATGGGTTACGAAATGGATCTGAGTGATTTCTGAAATTAACGATTCGTTCGCGCGTATAGTATATTCAGGAGAATTCTAAGTAACGACGATGTAAAGTAGACATGGAGCTAATTTAACTGTCGGGTTGCTCAATATTGAAGCTTATGTATTATTGGATGAATTTACTTTAAAGATCTTATATTTTTTGGAGACGAAACTATTTTCGAAGGAAATAAACTGAATGTAGCTACATCCACCCTAATAATAATATATTAGTAACTTTGTTAAACTATTTTAGAAATTTCTTTATTTAACTAATTATTGGATGCGTTAAAAATAAGTAATAAAATTGTAAATAAACAATTTATATAAATAAATGAATAAATAATTTGACTATCTATTTAGCTAAGATTATTTTAAGCCATTCTAGATCAGGAAATCCGTTTAAGAAGTATAAATAGTTTATACAGTCATGTTGAAGAATAACTTGGAAACTATTATAAACCAGCTTCAGTGCTCCTTAAAAAACTGTGTTACTTCCCTAACTATATCAATTTATTTCTTCTCTTTCGTCGCAAAAATTCGATTTTATTAAAATTTATAAGTAAGAGACGAGAAAAGTTGATTTCGTAAATTTTAGCCTTCTTATAAACGTTCTCTATTTAATTACAACGACTGTTTCATATGCAGTTCCTCCCAATGAATCAATTTCAATTTGTCTCCAAAAGCAACAGCATCTTCGACATTTCAAGAAAATGTTTTCAAAACACGCAGCGTTTCATCGGGAATTCAATGAAATTAAAATAACACGAATAGAACATTTTCCCTCCGCACACAGAGTATCCCAAGCCGCATAATGTATTCGCGTACGTGCACACACGCTCCGTTCGAGGCTATCGCAAATTCTCAATGTTATTTCTCCAGTTGAAATTATATGTGTTTTCCTTCCCACTCGTTCCAGTATTAATCAAGAGCGCGAGCGAGTGCATTCTTTCGGCTGCACTGAATTTTTAATAATTTCAAGGTTTGTAGCGGTCCGGCAGTTCCACCTCGATAGAGCCGAACTGTCGGATAAAGCGCACCGCGAGGGCCGATAAAATTTGTTGAAGCTCTCTCTCGACTATATATACGTATACATGGAGATTTTACTAGGGCAGAGCGGCAGCACGCGAAAATCGCTGACGCATGCGGATATCCGTAAAAGTGAATTTTATGACCCTTACCTCGTGGTCCGCGCGTCCTTAAACTCTTTCTTTCTCCGCGGGAATTCACCCTCCAAATATTTCATTTCTTTCCGTATCGATGTACCGTTTAGCAGCGATAAAGGGAAGGTTTCGAGGGTTCGATAATCGACTGGCGTGCATTAATATGGTGCGTTGGATTTTTAATGGACTTTCACTTGTACTCGTTATGAAGATCGTGAAAAAGTTGTATGATTCATTATTATCTGTAAAATGTTTTAATATTCAGAATGCAAGAATGATGATGGAGTATGAGAATCGAGGAATTTATTCTCCGCGTTATTGATTGGTCGATATTTAAATGGAAATTAATTTTAATTTATAGAATTTTACTACCAAATTTTTATAATACTGCGACCGTCAAAAATATTAAATCAAAATCAAAATAGTCCAATATGTAATTATTAGTACGTAATTTAAAATAATTAAAGAATAATATATTGAGCATAATAACATACTGCCGTATTAGAGTGACGTTTCTAACGTTCATATTTCTTCCAGTTTATTGGTTTTATTCAATATGATGCGTATTATTCGACATGCATCATAGCAAGGCATTTACTACGTGGATGACCTCAATTTCCCAGCTTTAGAATATAAGTAAATACTATATAAACTTTTCCATTCAATGTCATTAGCATACACTTAAAATGTACTGAATTGTATTTTTTCAGCATTTATTCATTTTTAATTATTTTATTTTATTGTATTGTATAAAAATATATTCTCTAATTTGTCAAAAGCTATGGAATATGAAAGCAATTTATATATTTTATAATCCGAGCTGCAAAAACAAGAAAATTCAATATTTTTAGACACAAATTTTAGAAACTTTTTCCTTTATTCCTACAGGAAGTTTATAGTCGACTGCCACATTTTCATTACTTATTTTAATCATGACGACCCGATTTTTATCACGAAATAGGAGAATCCCGTAAAACTGACTGCCACAGTTATTCTCGAAATAACACATCCACGAGATTTTCTCACTATATCTCAAATTCAGCCAATAGTTGATAAATTTAAAAAGGAATTCAAAACATAATATTTTACCGATTTTAAAAATCCCAAATACTATTCATATACTATTCACTAGCGCACTTTTATAAAATTATTTTTCACCGTTGCAGGGCTTCCTTGAATCGATAAACCTTTTTTTTTTTCTTTCTTTATTTCGAAGCACTCCATATAATCTGTTTCTCCTCAACATTCCAGTCACAACCCCTCAATACGAACAATCGAAAGCTCCTCTCTCTCTTTATCTCTTATTCCTGCGACGAAAGCCCGACGCTAATCGCCAACGATAATTAGGGTGTAGGGATCATCCATCACACTGAGTTATCCCTCTACTCTCTCACTCTCCTACGTTTCTTATACGGATACGAGGATCGCGCTTGTGTGTGCGCGCGTGTGCACACGTGTGAGCGATGCAGGGGAGTTCGCGCGGCACGCCACCCGCCGCGCCGCTCGGGCATCCATTTTGCGGTAGCGAGCGGCGAGGCAAGAAATTTCATTTGTCGCTACGGCACGTCAGAGCCGAGACTCCGAGGGCTGCTGCAGCCGGGATGATCTTGTGCATGCGGTGAAACCGGGTACGATGTAAAATTCGCCCACGTGAGTGTGTGTGTGTGTGTGTGTGTGTGTGTGTGTGTGTGTGTGTAAGCGCGTGTGCAAAAGGATATTGAACTGGCTTTTGTTTGGGTTGGATGTCGATGTTCGGATGGCGTGAAACTTGATAAATATAAAAAAAAAAACAACGAAAGAGGGTGGAGACGCGTTGAAATTGATCCGGTCGTCGACATTGCGCTCTTGTAGTTCAATTGGCTTTTTCGGACTTTATTTATATACGAAATTGGGGAACAAACGGAACAAATGGATTATTTCGATATTTCTTTTATTGTTATTTAATTATTAACTCTTATATATTATTCACAACTAGGTGATGAGCAATTGTTTGATTTTCGGTACGATATTGTACCTTTAAATGCGTTATAATGAATTATATTAAAAAAGCAGGTTATTATACAGGGTGAAAGTATACGCTGTAAATTGGAATTGCAATGATAACAAAATTTTCAATTAAACAATTTATATCTAAAGGGTACGCAGATCAATAAATTTCAATTTATTTTACAAACAAGTATGCATATTATTGTTTTAGAACATTATTATTATACTTCGTTAAAAGTGCATTGGCTGCATAAGCATGTACGCGATGTCTAGCCTTCATAGTCAAGTGTACACAATGGTCGACCGCGCGTTAAGCCAGGGGATGAAGTCAACGTAAGCCTCTCCCGAATCCAGACGCAGCGAGTTGCACGTCTATTACGAATCGAGCGTAACTTGGCGTTACACGAGCTACATTACCCGGAAATCACCCGAAATTACTAAAATTTTTGTCGAATAATTTACATTATTGTTTCGCGCATAATTATCAAGAATTAGTGTTACGTATAAATATATTACTGTAATAGGTACTTTATTTTTGAAAAATTGAAATGTTTCCATATGTATCTTTAACATCCAGAAGTATCACATTGAATCGTACGCAATTAAAATAATTAGTGGAAAGCTTTTGATAGTCGAGCGTTTTAAATGACTCTGTAGCTTAATTTTGCATAATTAAAATTCATTATAAACCCGTTGATATAAAGAGAAAGTATATCAATATCAAGAAATGGTAATTGATTCACGCGTGTAATTTAAAATACAACAAACAAATACATTTTAATGAGGCTTTTACACATAAGCAGATACTTATAAAGCCATGTGTATATTTATAGTAATATAACCCTAATACAATCAAATATAACTACAACATGCGGAATACAAGGATGTCGAACTTTCTTCCCCAGACATCCAAACAAATGATCAAGTACACACGATCGAGCCGTATCGTATCGGTTGCAGCAGTCGGCCCATCGCTCGCACCTGCATCAATCGATGCGCGAGGAGCTGGTGGTGGTGTTGGTCAATGTTTGGAAGACGCAGATCGTGCTCACTGCACAGACACATAGACAGACAGAGAGAGAGAGATGGAGAGAGAGAGAGAGAGAGAGAGAGAGAGAACACGAGTGACCAGTGGGGATCTATATATACATATAACCCTGATATGCAAGTTCTCTCTCACTCCCCTCGGACGCTCGTTACCGATCCCAAGCGATCGCGCACGTCCTTCCGTCTACCATCCGTGCGAGCGTATAACGCAATCTGTCAAGCCAAGTCAAATATGGCTGCGTATGTGTGTGTGTGCATGCATGTATGTCTGTGTGTACGCAGCCACGTCTTATGGTATACTCCTACCCGATTACCCCAGGGCTCGATCCCATCCAGGATATTGTGTCGCGGTGGTAGCTCCTGCTGCTACTCTGTTCTGTTTTCGTCCGTGACTCCCTGTAGCTGCTGGTGCTGCTGTTGCTCCGCTCCCTCACTTCAATCGCTCATGTAAGAATTGTGTCGGCGAGTTCCGACGTTGATATGTCCGCTGGCTCTGATCGAGCGCGCACGGAAGGAAACAGCTGTTTCTATAAGCGATGGACACCGGAATGGACGTTTGCTTTCATCCTGCTTCCGGTATTGTAGGATCGAGATTTGTAACGATGACTTCCCCCATGAGCGAATGGTGTATTTAGAATTAGATTGTTAATAGACAACATAATAAATACAGCTCTATAAATTATCGAAAAACAAATTTCTTTAAATAATGATAATTGAGTAAGCCTAAAATAATAATATACTTATACAATGGTGCATTTGAACCTTTATTTTACAAGTCTCCAAAATCGGACACAAACAGTGCAGCATTAATTAGGATTCTACAAATACAGTATCAATAAACGAATTAATTTTAAGTCAAATATCACTCCAATTAATAATTGTAAGTGCACGTATATGCCGTACGCTCACGCATCACGTCTGTATTACCAAGAACAATATTCCAATTCCTGATTTACCAGTATTGGTTAACTCGGCAAATGTAGTAAATCAATAGCGAGTAGGTCACACATCCAGCAAGTGAATGACGATTGCGATGTTACTTGCGTATCGCCTCCCGGCCTGTTTAAGTATTTCGTCTGACCAGATACGGACTCGTACTACTGGAAGGCAAGGCCACACACCGTGATTCACTCGCAAGGGGTATTCTACTGTAGGTGTCCAATTTAAAGGGATACACATACCCTAGCACTGATCGAGATTTAGTTAAGTGCACAGGGATTATTTGGCCTATATTGTCGACAGTGTTTGGGTATCTCTGCTGTTTAGCGGAGTGCGATTTGACGCTATATTGATCAATTTTGCGGAGTGAGGACTAAGAAAACATCACTTCACCGATTGTTACTCACACTTAATTGCAAATTGATCATTACGCTGGAATGATAATGTTTGAGAATTTTTGCCGGTTCTAAAAATGACATTTTCATACAAAGAAAGTTCATTATCCTAGTCCAAATGCTGCATGTTACAATTGTTACCTTAACTTTATGAATAATTCAAATCTGAGGTCAAATTACATCCACAAATATATTGGAGTAATTTGAAAAGCGTAATGCATTTAATATTTAGATAACATGTTTTGTTCTCGAGCGATGTTCGAGTATAATAATGCAAAGTTTATAACGAATATATCAATTTTTATCTGCCCCATTAAAAACTTTACTTCATGTAATTTAAATTCACCGCCACGTGCGGTGCAATATCAAAGATGAATACTGTTTACAGAGTAGGACCATTTAATGATGTTGGAGCAATTTTTTTGAAATGACAACAAAAGAATATTTTAACATCAATTTTCCATTTATTTGATGCGAAGATATATATTTTTTATTTTCTATTTAATGTGTTTTTAAAAAAAAACTGTCCCTATTATGTTAATAATCACGCGCTTATTCCGCCGTCCTTTCGACTTATTCTTCCAGCCATACCGCAATGTGACTCCTTAATTATATTTGAATGCAATCAAAACAAAAACTGATGTATTAGTGCTGAAAAATTATACTTCTATGGACAATATTAAGCTCATTACATCCATCCATCAACATCGCAATTTATCACGTCGATCAAGGAATTCCGCGGTATCGAAACGAGCCCATCCAGCCCAGCAGTTACGCTCCCCTTGCTCTGCTCACACCTTTGTCAAGTAGCCCGAGGAATTCTATCATGAATCTCATGCAGTGGAGCTATACAAGCTCTCGCGAAGAGGTTAAGCATCGTGGTTTCGTATCACAACGATTCGGTTGTTGCTTCCCGGATCGTTAAACCCACGTTATACCACGAAACGAGTATGTGAGGAAGCCTTTATGGTATTTCTGTGCACACTCTATACGTGGGTTTCAAGTTGAACAAGTTCGTAACGGGCTTTTTTACACTCTCGTTGTGCTTTTTTTTCCGCCTCTTCCGTTTTTTTTTTGTTGCGCTGTTGCTGCTGCTCCTCACCAGTCGTTTCGCGCGCTGCGGACTCTTCGCGTAAAAGGGGGGAACCAAATGACAGGACGTCGATACGTCGATACCAAAGTCTAGTAACACGCTCGAATGAAAGAAATAAATCGGTTTTCACGAGCGCGCGTGACTCTCTGGCATTTGAGAATTGCGGCAGTGTTGGCTTAAACATTTATCCAGATGCAGGTATCGCTTATTGCTACCCTCATAGAGGCAGTTTAGTAATAGTGAAAGAATTTTTTTTCCAAAAACCGTTGTAGTAACATTTCATGTATTTCAAATATTTCGAAGGAGGACGCTGACGAATGCATAGAAAATAAATAAACCTAGATAAACGTACAAAATTTTTTTATTCTTTAGAGCTGATCAAAATATTAATATTGGAATAAAATTTAATCGGGGGAAATGCGCGGAAATATAAAAAAATCCAAGTCAACTTTGTTAAAATGAGTGAAAAACTCAAGATTTCATCCGACATCTAGTATTAAAAATTAGAAAAAATCACTTTTTTTATATTTTCTACTTCATAGAGAAGACATATTTTATTTAAATACTTCAGAGTTTAAGGATTCTCTGTGCTGAAGTCGATTTTATAGGATTCATGCCAAGTTTAACCATGGGCCGCTACCAGCCTCCTCCTTTAAAATTTAATTTTTAATTCTTTATTTTTTCAATGTTGAAACCTGTCATTTTTTTACAATTTAATAAAACAATTACAGTATAAAAGAGTTTCTGTTTACATATAATTTGAGACTTTATCCATTAAAATTTATAGCTTACAACATGAATTAATTTACTTAAATAAATCGAAGCGAATACGTTTAACGTACCATAAATATTAAAATTAATTATTCAAGTTAATTGATATCAAAAAGTTAATTAAAAAAAATCATCTTCCGCTTCATTTCCACGCACTCAGCCATCCTCGAAAAACTATTTCCTTCAATCAAGCAGCTTCCGAGCAAAAACAATTCGGCGCATTTGAAAGAAACGCGTTAAAAGGGGACCCAACACACGCTGTTGTTTCGTTCCCTTTTCCTGCAGTTGCAAAGAAGAAACTTAAAAAGTGCCATAGTCGCGTGTCTCTCTCCTGCTCACTCGACTCTCTCGACAATTTCGCTCGAGTTATTTTAGCGCTAGGAGAGTAGGGTAAAGTCCGCTTTGACGCTCTCGCGCTGAGCGAAAACAATGTGCTTTGCATGCGCACCGAAAGATTTGAAAGAAGGGGGGACGTAGCACAGCTAGACAGTACTAGGTTTTGACATGGTGTGCCTTTTACGCTACAGGAGGCACCGAGTCAGTAGGGGATAGGCAAAAGAGTCAGTTCATTATTCAACTACAAGACATCATTATACACTCCAATTACCCTGTTTACACTTTTACATTTTCTCTGCCCCATATACCCGAAATGTCACTTCCATTCGAACGTCTAATGTACGATGTGCTTCTCTTGCTTTGAGAGTGAGCAGAGGTGACGACGATTGTTCTTTTCTTTGCATGAGCAATTTTTCACGAAAATGAGTGCAATGGTTCTCGTTATTTTTCATTATTCAGTATATTGTTAGCAGCTTTTTATTATTGCTATACATTATTTTTCTTAAAAAATACGACCTTCATATAGTCATCGGCACAGCTAGTCTCAATTATTCGTTTCAATCAAAATCCAGCTCCCCGATTGTTTATTGCCCAGCCGGTCATAAGCAAGAGAATAAAATACGCTTGGCAAATAAATTGATATAGGTGAAAAAGCAAAACCGAAAAAAAAAAATTATTGAAAAGTCAGCAGTTCGGGAATCATATCGTATTTTTTCATTTCAAAACATGTTGCATTTCTATCTGGGATCTATACATTTTTTTTATGTCACAGCGGTGGCGGCGGCGGCGACGGCCTCTCCTGCGTTTAATCCGCTTTCCGATGGCAGCTGGCCAACAAACGTGCGGCTCGAAAATAGACTGTGACATTGGCTCACTTTATATTTTAGTACCAATTAAACGGCCCCCACGACAACAAAGTCGTCAACGGTCCAAGTTTTCGATACATTTCTAAATTAGCCGTCCTTCGATATATCGCGTCTTCGTCAAAACACGGAATTATTTGTCAGCGACATCCACTTGCCGATATAAGAACAGAATGACACGTCACTCCATAAAACTGCCAAGCTACTAATTGTTTTATAGTCATTGATAATTCAGTTTTCTGAACTGTAGAAAACCCTATTTTAAAAGTAATAAAAATAATATTCAATTTGCTTTGATTGCACATTTAATTTACGTGCATACTCGTGAATAATAATTACAGCTGAAAAATTAATGTCATAATCGTATTGTAAATAAATATTATA
This sequence comes from Megastigmus dorsalis, assembly GCA_900490025.1. Lineage (NCBI taxonomy): Eukaryota > Metazoa > Arthropoda > Insecta > Hymenoptera > Megastigmidae > Megastigmus > Megastigmus dorsalis. Next base: position 72,401 of record UELU01142216.1, read on the forward strand.
ACAATTACTAAAAGCACAATACATTAATAATTCGCCTCTTAAACAGTCAGAAACCCAAGTTTATTTTTATTTATCAAGAGTAAATTTAATACCATAATACCGAATGATCACCCAAACTTCTACATAGTAAGCGCTAAGGAATAGCGAAAAAGAACGAAGTTGCAGAATAGCGCGCCTGAAGTATTGAAAGCGGCAGAGCGGAGGGAAATTCGTCGCCTAAAACTTGGCAAATAAGACTTATCCCGGAAGCATCTCACGGCTACGAAGGATCGGGGAATAATGTGCGTTCATAACGTTTTCATGGACGTGGATAGCGTGAGTTCCGCGCTCGATGACCTCGGCGAATATCGACGAATTTTCCGAATACCACGAATACTTTGCGTTTCCCCCTCGCCCTTCTTCCATGGAAGAGTGAGTTAGAACGAGAGAGAGCGAGACAGAGAGGGAGAGAGAATTAAGCCTCTGTAGTACGTGAGGATTGAAGAAGAATCGATCGATTTGGACCGCCTCAGACTGCGTTTCATCACTTTGTCGCCGATCGCATAGTTTCGCGTGTTAGCCGCTTCTTCCTCCTCTTTCTTTTTTCCTTCGCTTAATACCGCCCCTTTATAAAGTGTCGCTCTTTATCGTCTTCCAATGAATTCGTCAACTTTATTCTCCTATTCCGTACTTTCGTTCCAGTGTATTTTAAGGATTGGTTTATCCCATCGTAAATTTGCATATTATTAATAATGCGGAGAAAATTTGCGATAGACAGGTCTTTATTGGAATATTAAATTATTAGAGAATGGTTCCAGTAAAAAAGTATGGAAATGTATTACTTTGTAGCAAATATATTTCATTGAAAAAATAAATTTTCAAAATAAACTTTATGCACCACACGCATTGGAAAAAAATATTTAAATACAGTGAGGATGTTAACACGCAGCGGCTGTGCTTTTAAAGCAAAAGACGATTAGGGGCTAATCCGAAAATCCGAGAAAGTAAATTTCCTCTGTCTATCCTGCAACCCATCCGCATCTAGTCATTTTACATGGCAGGATGTACGCTTCTTCCTCTCCCGTCCACGCACAGACCCACACGCCCATAACATACTTCGCTCGCCATTCCTTGAAAGTGAACTCTTACGTTGCCGGAGCTATAACTTTTGCCGATTGCAAAACCTCTCCAACAGCAGCAGCAGCAGCAGCAGCCTTTTCCGCCTACAGCAGCAGCATCAGCAACAGCAGTAGCAGCTGGCCTTCTTCCTCGTTTTTTCGCGGCCACGTTTTACGAACCCCTGCCCGAGTAAGCACTAGGCGTGCGTACGCGCCCGAGCCTCGCGAATAAAAGCGATTGATGCGCAACGCCTCGTAAAAACTGTCTATATCTGAGAGAGTGAAAGATGCGCGCAGTCCGAGGCCGTGGGTGTGTGTAGTCTTATATATATATGCTCCTGGAGCAAAGGCCGAGGAAGATGCGAGCAAGGAACCCTTAATATTTTACTGCCGAACGAGCTCGCGTTAAGGTTTACTCTTTGTGTGTGGGCCACGGGAGATTGCATTAGAAAAAGTGGGATTGCGCTGGAAATGTGGATCTGGTATTGACGAGGATTTTGTAGAGTTCGATTTGTTGAAATTTCTAGTGATATGTTGTTTGTTGAAACTTCCGACGACCTGAAAAATTATTCTTGTTATATAACACAACGATGATTTTCTTTGAGGTTTTAGATGAAAGAGCTCCGAATCATAATATTTCTTGAAATAATACATCTTTGTAAATTTTGGGTTGAAAACATTATACGATAGCTATGCAGATTCATTATGTCTAAACGTACGCACAATATTTGCATTTTCCGTCCGTTCGGCTAGAAAATTCTTATATTCTTAGACCAAACCATTGAAATACCAAAGATTTCACTGTAAACATTAATATGCGAGCTCGTGTTTGACCTCTTTATTAAAATTCCGTCTTTGATAAAGTTTCGATTCTCATAAATAAATGGCCTTGTTTTACCTTACGGTCTACGAAATTTGTTTGATCAAATATTCTCAGCATTGCCGGTGAGTTGCTTTACATAAACTCGATATTGTATTCGCATGAATCCCAATTTTTCTCGCAACAAATCAATACAGCAATACGATATTTTAGTATTTAAAGATAATAAAAGTTCGATATCAGTTATGCGTATACACATCGGAGTCACAACAGTGCTCATCTTATGAAATCACGTAAAAATTTTAATGTAGTATATATACATCAGCCAGAGATCGAATTAATTTTTTGTCAAACTTCACATGACAGTTAACATTTGTAATATCGTCCACGAGTTTTATTCATAACAATGAACGCGTTGTTCGCGATGAAAAGTTCCACGGACTACAATAAAAATGCCAGCCTGTACGAAATATATTGAAATGTTTATTGTCAATAACTGTTATTATGCTCGAAAAACTCCCTCTTCCCCGCGCGTTATTCGAAATGCTGTTTCCGTGCCTTTCGAAAGTTAAAATAAATAAATACGAGCTCTCAATAATTCGCATGTGAGCATCGCGGGTCAACAGCGCCGTTACATATCGATCCCCGTGAAATCCCGTGTAAATTTTGACTCCATGTTCCCGCCCAGTAACGACCGTCTAATTTCTTTATTTAATAAGACAAGCTTCGCCGCCCTCGATCGTTTCCACCTTATAAAAATACAATTTTTTTTTCCATCACAGCATTTTTCTATTTCGGAAAAAATAAACTGCGCGATGGCGTATATGCAGATACGAGTGGCAGTGGAATAGCCGCAAATCGTAGCCTATACCCCTCTCTATACTCCTCTATCGGCCCACCCATAAAATGATCCTATTCCTCGAAAATATAACCACTCCGAAGTCTCGTTCAATTTTATGCCCTACCTAAAATTCTTATCGAGTACGTACCGGGAAGTATATCGACGAGCTCTCGAAGAAGTCTCTGTGCACATAAAATTAAATTACTCGCGAATCTTCGACCGTTCAGAAATACAAACTTGTATCGCTCGCCCGTATATGATAATTAATTTTTACGACTATTACTTTCTGCTACTCGCTTTATTTACAAGCTTGTTTACTCATTCAAAATTCCTAGTTTGTACGAATTTCAACAACAATGGATATTATTGTCGACCTTTCTTGGTCGATTAGCAATTTAAAATCTAAAATTACCGATCTGATCGCAAAAGGAATAACCGAGTCTATAAGCAACAAGGTTTTTATAAAAACATAAAGAAGCTGTATTTTCCGTATCGGAATCCTGTGGCTCCTTTGTGTATCGAAAAGATCTGGGAAAGATGGAAAAAGATCCGATGAAGATTCGAAAGCGGACTACCTTTCCGCAGCTCTGACACGAGTACGTTTCCCCTTTCAGAATAATGCAGCCTTGAATGATTTCACAGAATCTTGCTTCATTTCAAAGAATTCTTTCGACCAAGTTATGTCTCAGTTTTTGGTTCACATTCTCCCTCTTTCTTCTACACGTTATTCTCCTTTCAGAATTCCTCATAAGAATGATCGGCAAAATTTTTTGCCAACCATGACAATGATTCTTTTAACACTTCAGATTGATGGGATCATCACACCGATATTTCTCGCCTTTTACCAAAACATTTTTCATCAATAAAATGTTACGTTAACGCATACCCAACAACCCTTTATAAATAATCATACCAAGATGCACTTCGCTACTCCTCTTTCTACCATCGATGCGTTCTTTGCGCGCTACACATCTCATTCTCTGGGGAATTTCCTTTTTCTCCCCTTCTACTCGTGCTCTCGCTATTCCCGTTAACGCAGTCCATGTCCGCCCTTCGTCTTCTCATCATCGCTGCTCCAACTCTATGCTTTCCTCCACTTTCGCCCACCCTCCCACTATAATGTCTTAGCAGTAAACAAAATGCGCGCGAGCCGCGCGTATAATAGCCCAAGTGCCGTCATAACTATTTCATTAGGTTGTAGATAGGGCAAGACGTACACTCGCGGATCGCCACTAGATATAATAGCGACGAGAGAAAGGAGGACTATATATAAGTCGTATAGCTCGTAATACCGAATTACTATCGAAACTTGACCTTAGTCGCACGTCACACGGCCGAAATCCCCCTTGAATGAGCCCAAAGTAGATTGCGGCCTTCGATGTACATTGTAAAAGCTTCTGGTGCTCTTCTCTTATGCCTCGACGGAATCCCAGGTGGATTAAGCGATGGCCCAGATAGCAACTGGAACGTCTGCGACGTTGATCCGCTACTGCCGCTCGCGCGTCTTGCTCACCCCGACACAAAATGGCAAATTAACCGTGGTCTTTAAAGAACGCGCTCATTGATTCAATGAGGTCCCGTTTCACGAGTTACCGCCGGGATTAGTTACGCTCGGCTTTTACGTACCTGCAGTCTATCCGCTATATTCTCATGCTGTTTTGACTGAGGTATGTACTTTCCTTCTTTATGTTAACCTCAAAAAAAAAAAACTGCTGTTCTGAAATGTCGCAGAATGAGACCAAAGCAGTGTGCTCTAATTAAAAAGTGAAAAAAATCCATGTAAAATAGTACAGTGAGCCCATATGCGCGTAAGGGAATTTGAGAAGTGTTCCTATCTCCGAAGGACGCAAAATTCCAGAACTGACCACGTTTAAAAAAAAAAAAATAGTAGAGAATAAAAAAGAAGATATCTCTACCTATAGATACGCTGCGAAATTCCTTCCGAAGACGCGCAAAAAACGAAAATCGAGCCAGAGGAGAGAGAGAGAGAACCAGCTTATGCTCTACCTTCTCACATGTTTCCGAAAAATGTTCGTCCGACGAACAGTAACTCGCGCGCTCCCTTCTCTCTTTTTCCCTATCTCACTTGCTCGCTCGCGCGGAATCCCGAGAATTCGGAGATATGAGATTGCCCTTTTTATTTGCCTCGTGCATTTCATATCTTGTCCGTCCTCTGCTCTCATACTGCACATATATATGCGAAGAGAAAGAACGAGAAATAAGGCCGCGGAAGTGCCAGTCCTCTCTCTCTCTCTCTCTCTCTCTCTCTCTCTCTCTCTCTCTTTAGGGAAAAAGTTTCTTAGTCACGGAGGAGGCTTATCTCCGGGCGGCAGTTCTTTTATTTCGTCGTATAATGCCTCAAGCTTTTTCAGTTCTCGGGGGCATTAAGGTAATTGAAATTTTACCTTAGCCTCTCCATGTTGCTGCCGCTGCGCATAGCCGCTGCTGCTCACAAATGTTTTCGTGCTGGCGGCCTTTAAGGCGAGCTCTCCGTGAGCTTTACGTAAGCCGCTTGAATCGCAACAATTGCAGCCTTTGCCTTGCCCAACCATTGTTGAGAGACGAGGGATAGGGAAAAAAACCGTGTATACTCGCTTGCCTCCTCCTTGGCCGCTCGATTTTACTTCGCCGGGGAAGCGATCGTCCGGCCCCGGGGGCTGCAATTGTTCGGATGGTGAATTGCGCTCCGGTAATCGCGCGTGTATCATTAGCACCGTTGGTTTCTCTAGGATTTTCTCCTCTCCTTTTTGAAGCGCTCCGTGTGTGTGTGTGTGTGCAGCTGCGGTAAGTGGCAAATTAATTGCGCTCCGTTGGCTATGCAAAGACTTTTTTGCTGCCCAAGCTCTCTCTCTTTCTCTCTCTCTCTCTCTCTCCTCATACGTTCCAGCGTCAATCTCGTCGTCTGGCTCGACTCGCGTGCATGTGGAGGTGCCATAAGTTTCACCTATAAGCCCGGCAAAAAGACGCCTTTATGCTCTTTCAGCGCGACGAAAGGATTTCAAATTTTTTTGCGATTTCTACATCGTACTTTTGCTTTTGCAGGAAGATAAATTTCTTGGACACAGCTAAACCGTGGCATTATTGCACAGACAATTAACGTTAAAATGTTAACATTTCTCAAATTTAAGATTAGGGCCTTATATTTACAAACGATACTTTTACGCGCCATTTTCAAATTCAACCAAGTAAACACCGATTACCAATATCGATCCGGCGAACTCTTACGAAAGGTAAACAGCTCGTGAACAACACTCGAAGCCAGGGACAACAAACCTCTCGTAAAACCAAGCCGCGTTAACGCAAGCTCGATCTACCACTGCCTTATACATTTACATCCCTCTCCCAGCCACCGCATAAGAAAGTACTCGAGCTCGAGACTCACCTTTCCCGGCGCTGATCCGCGGTATTCACGAAAATGACCTTTGCTACCTCGCGCAATGCCGGCGACTCGCGTATATATCGACGCCAACATGCAGCGCTTTCCGCAGCAGCGTCTTGCGCGGCCCTCGTCCTAGCTGGCTAAGTTTGTTAACTGAGTGGCAGTTTCCGCAGTCGCACGTATATCCCGGTCTCTCCACGGCTCGGCTGCATACATGCACTCTCTCGTGACCAAAACTAAAGCAGCGCGAGAGAAGGAGAGTGCGTCTCTTGGCCTAACTATACGCTTGGATTATTTGATAGCGGGGAAGTTTAGGCGCTCGAGGGTAGACACACTGGGACGCCCTATAGCCGCAGTCACATAACGTAGTAGTATAGAGGTGGTGGTGGTGGTACAGCGGCATGGGAGGAGGTCAGCGCTGCTTCGGACTTTCGCGAACTCGTCCGTGGAATGCGAAATTCGTCACGGGTCCCCTGGTGGTGTTCCGCTGCACCGCTGCCGCTGCAGCTGGGCGATCCTGACGCCACCTGCCTTTTTGATTGGTATGGCCAAACTAAGTAATTGTTGCCGCCGCGATATATATGTATAGGGCCGATGTGCGGCTATACATGGTATAGAGAGCGGGTAGCTACCCCACCTCGTTGTTTTACGGCTGTACGTCGGTGGCGGACCGCGCGCGGGAAGAGGGGCGGGGCTTTGACGTGGGATTACGCTTCTGGAGAATGCCAAACTCCTGCGGTGTCGCGATGTCACGCACCTGTGATCTCCTGCCCTCCCCTGATAATAGCTTTACCGTTTAATGCGCTCTCCAAATGCAATTTGCTCTATAATGATTATTATCTCATAGATCTGAGAAAAACGAAAGCTGTTCGTCCGCAACGAGTACAAAATCAATGTATTTATTTTAACTTCTATGAATATATACGGCGATTCTCTTTGTCATAAAATTAAATGCTGCACGAGGAGTCGTTTAAAATATAAAACTAGCGAGGGTAAGTTTTACGTAAGACTTTAACGTTGTACTTTCAAAAATTATCAAGTGGATGCACTTTTTCTCGGAGAAAATAGCGCCACGCCAAAAAGCAGAATTTGCCGCGAGAAACAAAGGTAGGAGAATTTCAAAGAGTAATACCAAGTGGCTCTTGAGAAAAAAATATTCGCCTTGCCATAGGGTCGGACGAACACGTCGCCTCGTTAAGTGCAAATTCGATATAAAAAGCCAGAGAGCAGCTCGATAGAGGGACAAGATTAGCAGCACGTGTCTGGCCATCTCTGGATATAATATTTCGCGGCATTCACCAGCTGCTGCAAGCAACGCAGACACACACACACACACACACACACAGACACAGAGGGAAAATCGTGTCCCGCCCGGGCGAGAGCAACTCGACGACTCGTACATAACGTACACGGGCTTTGACATTTTTCGGATGAGCCTGTCGCTCGGAACAGAAAGATAGAGGAAGAGAGATAGAGAGAGAGAACACGGAGAGTACCTGTGATCTTCGGATCAGTGGCTCGGAAAGGTGCCACTCTCCGTGCGGCTCTACCGGCTGCCACGACACGACGACGGACCACCACCACCGCCACCGGTAGCCACATCTCGTCCACACCGCTCGCAGTCCGCCACCAATACTTTCGCGCCCCATTTATGCCCCCCGGCCGTATGCTCGTTAAAAACTCCCCCCTTTCATTCGATACTCGACCTTCCACTTATACCGCTGCGGAGCATTGTAACGCCGGGGACACTAGCGGAATTTCCATGGAGCCTCGCAGGAATGTTTTCCGCGTTATTGATGAGGATGAGAAAGAGGTTAACGCTCTCGCCGCTGGTCTTTCGTGGAATTGAATTTAAGCAGTTTTGTGCATTGATAGTATTGTATGATTTGTCACGAGCAAAAAGGCTGTTAAATAATACATTGGCAAGAGATGCAAATAACGATGATTAATTCGTTAAATCTCAACGCTAGTAAATATATATGTGTGTGTGTGTTAGGGTTTTCAAGCTTTAAAATTTATCATGCACAAAATTCCTTGAAGGATAAACGCGGGACATTGAATGAAATATCGCGATGAGCGCGCGCGTACCGTTAACGAAAGACGCGGCGGCATAACGAAACGGCCTCTCTCTCTCTCTCTCTCTCTCTCCCGAGCTGCCGCTACCGCTGCTCTTCCGGGCGGTAAAGCACCGAACTCTAAACTCAACGATCCATCGAGAGGTCGTTCGCGAGAAGACAACGGCTACGAAACTGCCCCTCTCCTAACAAAAAACGGCCTGCTGCACTCTCGAGGATCTTATCGTCGAAGCTTGGATAATGCCCTTCGCCCAAGAAGAACGCAGGCCGCGAGTCTAAAAGCTGTGTCTTGCAACACGCCCCTCGTTTTCCTCGTTTTACGAATATAGGGAGAGAGGAGGTCTCTGATAATATGCTCCGTCGCTTTAGCGATTCGTCGCGTGTCGCGACGCCGTCGTGTCGTTTATATACAGACATCGAAGACGAAGCGTCGCTTTATTGCGGCTTTAAAAAGAAAAAAGGCAGAGAGACGAACGAGACTGTCGAGCGAGACGTTTTGTCGAGCGTGCATCATGTATGTGTACGTATTGCGTACAGGTGGCTATGTATGGGAGAAAAAGCGATTGCGAGGAAACGGAACTGCATTGCATTGGAATGCGTGTATATAGGTGTACATAAGCGGGATTCGAGGCGCGGCGAGACAAGCGACAAGGTGGTGAGAATCTGTCTTGCGGCGAATGATGTTTCATTCTTCCCGTAACGTTTCGTCGTTTAGCTGGCTTTTAAAAACGGCTGTCGTGGTTAATTGCTTTCAGAAGAATTTTATTTTTGACTTCCAAGTAATGCAATGGCTTAAATAATACTTAATTTACAAACTATTGGTAAACATTTACTTTCTACGTCGAACAATCAATTTTAATCGAATTTCCTTGACAGCATTAGAAAAGTTAAATACTTACACACATCAGCTTAAATTTTTAATCGACTGTCCAACTTGTGATATAATCAAACACGTAATAAGTTTCTCGCTACGAATAATTTTCGTGCTGTAAAAGTTAGTAAAAAAATATAATCATTCATTAAACTGAAACATTGAATCAGTCATTCTACATTGATACATGAATCATCACTGCTACTTTACAAGCGATCTTTAAAAAAAATAGATTTTCATAAACATGTGCAACATTTCACTTTCAGGTCAATGCTTCCAGGTATGTCTAGCATTTTCATCCTGACTTATACTTCCTGCACATGAAAATATAGTGCGTTCTTAAATTTCAAAATTTCACTATACATATATAGATGACGGTTGGACCGTACGTAAATTTTTACTAGATATTTCTGGCTGCAGAAAGGAAAAGCCATTGAAAAATATATAAGCATATATTGCGCGTAAAATTCATAAGCTGATTATTGCCTTTATGCAATATAGATTACGAAAACCATAAAAAAGCGACACCTTCAATCGACACCGGATAAAAAACTTGGATAAAATTTTGATTTTCACACTGAATTTTTTATAGATCCCCCTCATGAAATATGGATTCATAAAAAAATTTACTGGATTCCAGCTTTATCTATGCGGAAAATAAAGTGTCAACTTTTTTTGCCTTAAAAATAAAGCTTTAAAAACTGATGGTTTATATTATCTCTAAAAAAAAGTTTGAAGCAGATCGATTCTTTTTTATTATACACACTTTTGAAATTGAGATTTTTGACCACCAAATCTGGGTCGTACGTATTGCAAGTGTAAATACAGATGTTTGTAGAATCGAGTATTAAAAAGAAATTTTCGTTATGAATCTTATCATAAATAATTAACAGGCAGTCTTTTCTTAATAAAAAGCTGCAACTGAATTATGAAATTAACTCTATATTACCAGTATTTGTTGTTTTCGATCGAAACATGAATTACAGAAAGAAAGGAAATGAAATAAAATTCAAAATTATCTTGTACTAAGAGATCTGATTTATTATAATAATTCTTGTGCGACATGCGTTCGTTTCATAACAGTAACTAACTAACAATATCAAGCATCTGCTTCGTAATGCCTTTTTATTATTTTATAATACATCTATACGTAGTTAAACAAATGAATATATATTCAAGCTAAGGATGTTCATTTACTAGCTTAAAATATAGGTACTAATATCTCTCCGTAACACTTGTATTTATAAATTTCATTCGATACTCATCGGAAACTCCATTTCAAAGTCTAAAAAAAACACAAGGACAATAATAAGATATTCGTTCAATAAGACTTGTCCATATATAATGCATCATCTTATCCAATAGAAAAATTTTAAAATTCGGGAGACAAAGAAATATTATAATAAAAAATTCAAAAGGCAATTACATAACATTCTCGACAGCTTGAACGCATCTTCTAACGCATTTCTTCATAGAAATAAAGCGTTTTCACCGCCACCCAAGCTCTAATTGTGGAGGCACAAAACAGCAAGAAGTGAAGAAAAAAAAAACGAAAAAGAAAAATATATTAGAGCATTCAATTTCCGTCGCTATTTATTCTCTATAAAGAATCGGCGTCAATTTATCTCTTTTGCATCTCACTTTCCTCGTTTCTTTCAAACTCACTCTCTCACTCGCTCGTTCCTTTTTGCCGACTCGGGTACATAACATGCGGCAGTGCTCTTTGAATGGCAACCCGCCGCCATTTCTGTCTCTCTCTCTCTCTCTCTCTTACTCCCTTTGACAGCGAAATGACGTTTATTCTGTATAGCGAGGCGTGCAGAGGCGCGCGGGGAAAGAGGAGGGGGCTTTACGGCTGCGCCTATGCAAATAATCAGAGTAATGCGATTTTGTTCTTCAGAGGATTTTCGCGAGCGCGAGAGCGCGCGAGGAAATGAAATGATGGATGGAAAAAGCGATTATTGGGAGGGTGGCGAAGTGGACGGGTACGGTTGGCAGGCCTTGGTTTGTCTAGCATGCCTATAACGGAATTTCACCTTCGCTTTTGGATTTTGTTAGAGTGGCAACTTTGTTGGGCAGATGCTGTGAAGTATTTGTCGAATTTGAAGTAGTGTTGCTGTTGAAAAGTGGCTGACTATAGTGCAGTTGAAAAGCTTTTCTATCGTATACAGTGCATAGTATACTATAAATATGAGGCGAATTCCTGACTTCGCGCAAGTGACTTTCCGATAGTTTCGCAAAAGGTATTTTTATTTTTCAGTTTTTAAAATGGGTTTAAAAAGATTCTTTATTTTTTAAGATAAACAATCTATACGCGCTTAAAAATTCGTCATAACATGTAGGAAAGTGAGCTATTTTATCTTCATGACGTACAATTATTGTCAACAGGAGATCGCAATGGATAGATCCGCTGCTTAGCGAGATGATGTATTACAGACTTTACGTCTGGATTTTGCGCGAGATAAATTTGAAACTTTTTGAGCGACAAGTTTAGATATGTGTCTCGAATAAAAGTCTGACATATTTTGACAGAATCGAAGAAATCGACTAAACTTCGATACAAAAGAGAACTCCAAAAATGGCTCCCTGCAGAGGACGTAGGAAATACTAATATTCGTTTATGTTCAAAGAGGCAGTGCAGTCTAATTCTATTAAATATTTAACAATATAAGAAAACAAGTATACAAACTTTTATAAACAGAATTCTATATAAAAAAAAATCTGCAAACTTCGGGACTATTTAAACCAGAGCATACTTTATTTTAATTTTAATCTCCTAACTGTTTATACAGCTCCGGGGAAAACGCTCAAGACTTTCTCTACTGATAAACATTTATAAGACAATACTGTTTCTCAAACTTCAAGAAACACTTTTGTAGAACTTTACCCTTTTTTCATTAATTCAACGAGATACTCCCATTGTTTACATCCTTTTCTCGCGAACAAGCACCTCCGCTGAATCAATTCAATTTACGTAAATCACAATGCCTGTCCATTCCGATCGACAAAAGGAAAAAGAGCCGCGCGCTGCACGTCTTCCCATCCTCGTTTATGTTTTCGTGTAAAACGTAATCAGCGCATTAGTTTCTTGGAGAGGCAGAGAATGTGCAGCGAGAGAAAATGGCCGTAAACCAAGTGAGACTTGGACTGTGCACGCACGCGTCTCGAGTGTCGATGGAGGCAAGCGACTGGGTGTGCCAAACTGGATTATTTCCTTCATTCTCTTGGTCTCGAACGAATTAAAACTCCATTACGATCTCGCTGCTGCTACTCTTGTTCTCTTTTTCGATCTCTCTCTCTCTCTCTCTCTCTCTCTCTCTCTTTTCTCTTGCTCTTTCCAATTGACAAGGTACACAATTCGAAGCCGACCACTCGATCCGATCGGAACTGCTGCTTCTCTTTCTCTCTCTACCTCCTTCTCTGTTTCATTTATTATCTTCCCCTGTCACTCTTAGTTTTTACTTTTATTTTTCTTTCGGCTTCTCTCTCTCTCTCTCTCTTGTTATTCTTTTAAAGGTCTCTCCTTTTTCGCTCCTAGCTTTGCTTTTGTCTGTTTGTCTGATTTATTTAGCTTCCGCCTTCTTTTATTGCTTTTGTGTGTACGTGTGTGTTGTTTTTTTTCGCTTGTCCGTTTGCGTAGGTTTTAATTCTGTTAACGAGAGCTGATTCCATGTTTTACTCTTCCACTCAGCTTTAGATATTCGATTATTTCAACGTATAAAAAGTTATCCAAAGTGTCCAGTATCCATCAGTGACTTTATATTCATCTACTGACGCCTTTTCTTCGACTTTTCTTTTTGTCATCAACTGTTGTTTATGGTTGTAACGAGGAATTCAGCAATTTATAAATTGACCCTTCGCACACGTGCCAAGAAATAGAGTAAGGTAAAAGATAAAGATAAAGAGTGAGAGAGAGAGAGAGAATAGAGGCAAAGAGAGACACGAATGCGAGGTTGAGCGTGTACACAAGTTACGTATTCCATATGCATGCGTATACATTGTCAATAGATCTAATTACATAGACGATATAAGAGCGACGTTGAGAGAGCAAATTAACTCTTTCCAAACGACTACCTGCAATAGCTGTAGTTAAGGAGCACCCCACATCACAGTATTTATCCTTAAATTAAAGAGTTTCCACTTATTTGTCATACAATTATTTGCCAGGAAATATCTTTGGACTGTACTCTTGACTCTTTTACTTTCATATTCATTTACTTTCTCCGCCCCGTCGCTCTGTCGTGTTCCTTACTTCCACTTTCTGTTGTTTCATCTCGTCGCTTCAAACGAGTTTTTTTTCTTTCCTTTCCTAATAATTTTTCTTTCTCACTACGCTCTCACATCTATATTTACATTTTCTCATTTCATAATTTTCTTCCTGGTATTCTGAACGCATATTTCACTTTTAAATTTTATTAATTTATTTGTCACCTCAATTCCGGACTTTTCCCTTCGTCCTTCCATTTCGTTCGAGTCTTTCGACAACTGCACCTTCTTTTTTCCACATCTTGATACTCTCTGCTCCTTATTCATTCATTCCTTTCTATCCCTCCTCTTCTCTCTACTTATTCATTTTGCTTTCGTCTACAATTTGCTCTTTTTCCATGAGTTACTTTCCTGCCTGTTTCTTCGTCATCTTTCTCATCATTTATCCTGTCTCTCCTTGCCTCTCCTTGCTCTCTTTAACCTCATCCTTTTTTCGCCTTTTTCCTCCTTCATTTTTTCCCCAGTGTATCCGTTGGGACCGTTGACTCCAGCTCTTTCTGCTTGGGATAGCAAGAGCGAATGAGAGAAATAGAGAGCAAAAGCAAGAAAAAAGACACCAACCCCCCAGTACTTCGATTATTTTCTAGCGAGCTGCGCTGCACTTTCCCTTTCTGCTTCGTCGTTGTGTCCTTTTTACGAGCTACGAGGAAAGACTTCTTGTCGCTACTATTTACTGCCGCCGTATTCAATGTAGTATCGCACTGAAATCGAGGCGAATCCTCGCATCTAGGTTCACACGTAGATGCGTACATTTATATATATATATAGGTTTGCTGCTACGGAAAAAAAGAGGAACCAGGGTCTCTTGGCATGTCATTGTTCTCGTACGCCGAGTCGGAAAATGCAATTTATCCGTTGACGCGTAAACGAAGCGACAACGAACAGCGTGAGATTTATTGTTTTTTTTTTTTTTTTTTTCATTTCTGCTTAGTCGTCATATTAGAATTATTAATTCTTTATAATAAAAATTATAGTCTTGCTTTAGATAAGCAATTTCATCAATACCACAAGCTAGTAATAGTACATTAAATCAGATAATTTTTAATTGGTCGTTCAGAAGCAAAAGAAGTCTTGAACAATTTAAAACAGCATCAGCGAAATGAGAAATTGAGCCGAGGACCCAGCGAGTACTTTTTTGTAATCTGCAAATGGGAAATAAATGAAACGTAGAGCAACATACTTGGGGTCTAATCGCAGCCAGACCGCGCTTGGCGTTGGCTTTAATGAACAGCTTTCTTTCTCCTCGTTTCTACTCTCCTAGCGCTCTTAGCATTTATTGCGAATCATCTCTGGCGCCGGGAGGGGTTATTATACCCGCGCGTAGATGAAAAATTTCATTTTGCGCCAGAAGTAAAGGGCAGGGAAAAATAAAGGAGGTATAGCAAGAAAGCGCGAAAGGGGTGAAAGGAGTTCAGCCACTCTCTAGCCGCGGTATGCCCCTGCAGCCGCCCGGTCAATACTTAATTCCTGCGACGTCGGCGTCCGTAGCCACCTCCCGTGCCTTCGAAACGATTAATGAGATTTCTTTGGAAGTGATTAAACTTTTATTTTTGATGCCCCTTGCCAAGCGGGTAAATCAGTAAACTAATTAGTAGGCGGGAGGGGAGGTGGAAGTTCTCGCGCGGCCATCGGTGCCGAGTATTCAGCGCAAAAGGCCGCTGATCACGTGTAATTTAATAAAACTAGTAAGCGCTTCGCTCTTCGGCCAACTTCGCTTATTCTGACTTTTTTCTTTTCGCTGCGGCTGCGTCTTGGTTTCGGTCTTTTTTTTTTAATTTTTATTTTACTTGTGAATGCGCATCGCCGAGCGCCGCGGTTACAAGCTCGCAAGCTCAAAAGCTTGCAGTTTCGCGAACGAGGTGAATCGCGCACATAAATTATTTCCTGGAAGTTAATAAAGCGTAGTCGAGTGCGTAACTTTGCTAAGTATGCGTGAAAACGTATGCATTAATATTAATTTCGAGAAATCCAATATATAAGTACGGTAAAGTTATTTTTATAATATTGATACTCTCGATGATGGAACGCTGCAAAATTATTTTATTTATCAATGCTCGCCTTTAACAACCAGTAATCAAAACTTTCTTTTTTCAAAACAGTTTTTTTTCTAATTTCATTTTTTTTTTTTTTTGGTGAATTTTTACCTAGAATTGAATATTTTCACAGCATAAAATCAGAACAGTTCTCAGAAAAATGGAAAATATTTTATTAACTATAATATACCGTTGCCATTGAAATCTCGAAAATCCCAAAAATTCAATAAATCAAGAGTACATTCATCGCATTCAAAAATGTCCTGCATACAAATATCATACATATTGTACCATGAAATATTTTTTCCAGAGAATTCAAATCCAAAGGAACGAAAAAGTACGTTACGCGCCTAATCAAAATTCGGATATTAATACAAACCCCAGATTTTTGCCTTTTCGATGAACTCATTTCCATTCATAAGAATTAACAGCTTCAATTACATAATTTAATTGAACATCTCTTTCCCGCTTTTACATATTTTATGAGATACCAAGAGAGCATAAAATCCATCTCTGAAGTGAAAAAAAAGTAGAACATATGTCATGAAAAGAAAGTGGAGGGACAACTTTCTCGCGATCTTCTCTAACTAGAAGGTTCAAAACCGCGCGCTAAAGAGCTTAAACCCATACATATGACGTTATTAAGGACTTAGCACATATTATTACGTGTATATTGAACGAATGAATTTTCTATTATATAAGTTAAGCATGTGAAGCATTACGCTTAATAAGAAAATGCGTGGTAAGTCGTTAGGTGTTGGATCTACTCGCGGCATTATTCGAATTTCGTGGTAAATCCCTATTATTGATGTGGTGTCTGATTATTCCCAAAGTCGCAGCTTCAAGTGTTTTTGCTGAAAAGCCCTCGTACTTTATGAAGGCATGGTTTCATTAATCCTCAAAATGTAACCTAAAACGAGTTTCGCTTTTAGCTGAACAAAAATTTTACATCTCTAATTAGAATTTCAAGCTTCCAATCTTGAATTTTAACCACGAAAATCAGTCTAGACATAATTTTAAAGAGCATACACGATGATGCGACTTTTCAAAATTACACATTCTTCGTGTAAAATCATTGAATAGAGATGTCCTATTCTCTGTTCAATTTGTAAATGAATAAACTTACGAAATTTATGTCTATATAATAATAGTACAAGCTTATTCATTTACAATAATGCGCAAGAAAAAATTGCGAAAGCTTCATTCTATAATTTTAGCACATCATAACGTATTTTAATTTTAAAAAATTCGAAAAACAATTTTTTCTATAATATTATAAGCTGCGCGCTCTAAACTGACAGCTTTAAGCCAAATGAGTCCTCATATTTGAATATTGCTTCATCAGTCACGTATTTCATTCTGTGAGAGAATGGGTAAAAGCAAGTTTCAGCATATTCGGATACGTTGAATTTATTCTAAAATTCAACTATAAAATGTCGTACCTAGACTGTCAGTGAAAAATGAAATCCCTGTATATAAAACTTTATAACGGGACGATAGATTTTTTTCTAAAGCTCCACGACGCTGAAAAGATAATGCGGGGGTAAAAATTTTACTGCCTTAGCACAACACAAAAATAGCATTTCGAACCAATAAAACATTTTCCCTAGCATTACAAGAGCTGAAAAGATATATTCCCATAACTTCTATAATATCACTGGAATAAGCTTTTTGAAATCCATTTACCAGGTAGCGGCGTACTTCCCTGTACCATTTGTATCCCGCGCGATAGAGTCGAAAACGCATTAAGGACCATAACACCCCTTAACTAGATATTTCGCCGGGTCGCGACTTTAGGAAAGGCAGTAACTCGAGTTGGCCGCGGCGCGTAAAACTCGAAGGAGGCCACGAAAGCCTATATACTATTCGTGCTAAGCCGAGCACAGCTTCACTTCGCCAACTTTTCTTTCTCTCTCTCTTCCCCCCCCCCTCTCTCTCTCTCTCTCTCTCATAATACAAAGCAAAAGTAGAAAACTAAATCCAATTCTCGGCGTGTTTAAAGAATCAAGACAAGCGATCATGATCGTTAACTCCAAGTACTACGCAAGCATCAATCGCAGACTCTTGGGCCCCAAGAGTAACCCATCATTCCCGACAAACGCGATAAAGAAAAAAAGGAAGAGCCACGAGTTTACGGTCGGCAGGATCCACCGGTTCGATTAGATTGGCTCCGAAGCTGCTGCACTCGTAAACAATCTCGTTAACAACTCAACTCCTTCGTTAACTAGACTCTTTACGTGTATAGATGGAAGATATAGAAGAGAACGGGAGTGAATTTTAATATTATTATTTTAAGGAGAAGGAGTAAAGAAATCTTGTAAATCTAGACGGTAAAAATTGCGCAAACAGAGAGAAAGTGGAAGTTGTTAGAGTACCTTCCAACCCCGCATATTTTAGGAAGGAATGAGCCGCTCGCGACTATCTTATCTGGCAGATGTTCAATTTTCTCATTCCCGAAATGTCGCCGGGACGCGTGCACATACACTTGCCCTCGGCCCCGTCTGTACTTCTGCGACCTCGTCTCTAGTGCGAATGTCTATACCTGCTGCATCGGATTCTGCACGGAATATCTCGCCCGAATACAGCCGCGCAGAGAGAGGATTTTTCTATATGGCCGGACGGCTATCCGCGAACTCACTGAAATAGTTATAGCGATGTTTTGTCATTTTTATATCGGCTCCAAGGTCCCCTTTGTCGAACAAGGATCGATATATATATCAAACTCAAGCTATATTATTCTTTTTGACGCGCGTTAAACGAATATTAAAATGCGATTTTTATTAAATTTCAATCCGACAGAAGCGCTATCGATATACGTTAATTTCATATCTCATCACTTTTTATATCTGCATAGAGTCTCTGCGCGAATACTCCGAGCGAATGATTGCGTAAAACCGTATAAACAGTCAAAGGACGGAGTATGACGTGGCGCACAGTTACTTTAGCTCGTCATTGTGCGTACGTCGCGCAGAGTATGGGCAACCGGATCAAATGATATGCGCGGTCGGCAAAGCCCAACTTCGGCTTTAATACGGGTTCGTAATCCGTTTAAAGTGCGCCGCGTGTGGCAGTGCGTGTGTGAGAGAGAGAGAGAGAGAGAGAGAGAGAGCCACCACCGCGTTGCGGCGCGCGACCCTCGCGGTGCAGTAAAGCTCGACGCGATAATGGTTGATTTTGCGTTTAGTGGTTTCATTTAAAAGCCTCGTATATATACGCACCATGCGTTCGATCTGAACGCGGTAACTAATCTTCCAATTTCTTTTCGAATAGGCCACTTTCTGCTATTGCTTTATCGTTCTGTTGACATTTTTTCTGACTATTTTTTTTTGTGTTATTTAAAAAAATAAATAAAAACTGTTTTACGCGATCTGTTATGTTTAAACAAGTACACGTAACGTTCTTTTTATCTTTTTAAAAATCAAAACTTATGCCTAATTAAAGCGGCAATCTTTGTGAAAGAACTACGTAACGATAAATCTCAATGAAGTAAGTCATATAATATGAGAATGTAGTTTGAATACTGATAAGTACAACAAGAATAGCAAGAATTCGAATCAAATCTTTTTATGTTTTTTTTGAGTTTAAGAGTGACGTGTAAATGTTGAGAATTATGTAAATGTCATTATAGAGCGAAACAAATGATTCTAACAAGTTTGTTCCCTTATGCAAACTCAAACTATTTTATCAAACTATTATATCGAAAGTTGACAGAATAGTTCATAAATATCGAAGAAACAAAATACTTACATGTTGTTATGAACAAAAGAAGGTTTTAAATAATACTGAGATCCATTCTAAACCAAAAGCTATGATACTTATCGTGCATAACCTGCACTTATTTTGTTCATACATTCATTTGCAGAATTTCAAATAAGCTTAATCATATAATCAGTGAATAAGTAAATCTCAGAAAGAACATTGTACTCTAAGTATATTTCAAATCGAGTGCAACAATTAGATGAAACATAATAAAATTTTATTAAATAAATGCCGAATCCACATGACTAATATACAATAACGAAATTAGAGTGTCAATGCAGAATCGATGCTAACGATTTTCACATCTCCGCTACCCCCACTCTCGCGCGACCAATCGCATTTTATAGCCATTGTTAATATGGCTCGCGACGGCGATCTCAGGATTACCCGCAGGTACATAAAAAGCCCTTTCTCGCTCAAGGTGTTATCGCTGTAACTGCAGCGCTTTCTCGGGGGATAATTGCCGCTCTCGTCCAACTCTCACTGTCTCTCTCTCTATCTCTCACTCTCTCTCTCGGTCCCAGGTGTAAGACGTACGAGGAGCCGAAATCTGGGGCACTCGGCGCGTCCACGGCGCGAGGGCAATCGGATGGCCGTAAAATCACGATCTCGCTTTAGATGGACGACTGGCTGTCGGCCGTAAATAAAAGCGCGTCCGAGCGGGGGAGCCATATAGCGCGTGATTTAAAACTGGACACGTGCGCGCGTATCTGATGATTTTTCGAGCGACGAGCTATTGCCGACGAAATTCCGACGAAATTCCGACGAGGGGAGGGGGGCGAAGAGGACGAGAGGGGATCGATTCGATCGCGGTGGAAAGGATTAATTTCGCTGTTGATGCAATATTAATCAAGGTGGTACTTAGTTTAGGAGAGTGGGTAAATAGCGGTAAGCTACTGCGTATACGAGAGGAATGGGGATGTAGCGGGAGCTTATTAAACAATCATCAAGGATCACCGTTTTTAATTAAAAGCAAAAAGGAAGGCGAAGCTGTTGTATTAGTTGGTACGTTTTAAGTGTCTGCTCTCAAAACATTGTACGAGCCTTAATTATTTCCATTTTATTTTAGCTTATTATATTTGTCTACAGAAATATACAAAGTAAAACAATCTAGATAACTAGTTGGGAATAATAAAATTTGACTATTAAAATTACTTTTGCTGGGAAACCATCTCATTCGGATTATCAACAAAATGCACGATAAGAATATTTTTAAGCCAGTACTCGTAATCCACCTTTCTTTGAAATTCTTTGTCTCTTTTATACAAATAAAATATGAGTTTTAAAAGGTTTTTACACTGTAACAATTCATCACTTTGATGTCATTTAATAAATAAAAGAGCACTCTACTAATTCTTAACAGTAAAAATTTTTACAATATTCTTGTTTTTAATTAAATTTAAGCGTCCTCATTGACAAAAAAACAGAAATATAATTTCAATTTCGCTTAATCGTAAAGCACTTCGCACAATATCTTACATTATTACGAATTTCAATATCGCCGACGCACAAAGCTCGCAATTTTCTCTTAAAAAAAAAGAACTCTTACCAAGCATCAAACAAAAAGTCTGTAAAAAGATCCCTGCGAATGCACACCGAGATTTTTATCCACGCCCCGGTATAAACTGCAAGAGCAAGTGCAGCGACTTTACCTAGACCCCAAAGTTCCTTCCAGCGAGGAAGAACTCGCGCTCGTCCCAGCGGCCTCTTATACGAACTCGCCCCACCTTTCCTACGCACACACACACACACACAGGCACAAATCTGCCGTGGCGTATCGGCACGGCGCCGAGCGAATAAATAAATTCGCCGGATGAAAAGTAAGCCCCGGGCACGATACATCACCGGGGCGTTCCTGGAGAGCACACGAGGGCTCGCGCCCCCCTAACCCACCCACCCTCCCTCCTCTCACGCCTCTGCGTTTGTCACGTACTCGCACTCCTGCAGGATACCAACATTTTATCGCCCACCCCTCTCTCTCTCTCTCTCTCTTCTCCGTTTTTTTTTAAGCCGCACTTTCGACTCCTGTATACGTATGAAATGCCAAGCCGAGGAGGGTGGGGGGG